>OY294044.1:6470448-6529737 GCA_958510825.1 Brachypterus glaber | reverse complement strand
GCCACCGAGCTGTTGTACATAGCAATCACATGGGCTTGTCGCGCACAACTCTAACAGAGGCATGGCTTATAACGAAGAGTATTTTCTTTTCAAACTGTTCGGCACTTTATAAAAGCCCTGTATATTTATAGTATTAATTATTTGAGCTATTTCGCCTCAATGATTATTTATGTCGATAAAAAATCTACAACAGAAAATAAAATTAAAATGTTCTTATCAGGCGCACCTATTTCTAAATGCGCTGGTAAGGTATTGCGTTTAAAATAATACTTATTTGTTATATCTTCTTTACCTAAAAAATATTATTAGTCAATACCTTACCAAAGTTTAAAAATTTTGCCTAAATAAAGAATTTTTAATAAAATTCTTGATAAATCGTTAAAATAATTAAAAAATAATGAAAAACTGAATAAAAGTTAACTCTTAACGTTAGGGGATCTAATCCGATCCCGTTTTCAAAGAAAAATATTAGTTTTTAAAAGAATTTCTGCAATATTTGGTTTTATCTGAGGCGAAATGGCTCAAATTAATAATACTATAAATATATGAACATAATAATTACTTAATTATCATAGGTTTAAGATTTGACTCGTCTTTTCATCTTGAAACATAAAAACAAATACATGCATACTAGGTACATTATGATGAGCTACTGCGCACGAGGACAATATAATAATTAAACAGCCATTAAAAAAATAATAATTTGCCAGAGACTAGACCAACGCATTTTTATATTTTCGGGCTCGCTGAAACCAAATCTGGGGTGGTTTGACTCGGTCAGGTTGCACTTCGTTGCTAACCTCAAAAAAGTGATGAAAGTTGAAACACATTTCATCACTTTTTTGAGGATAGGAACGAAATGCGAACTGACCAAGTAAAACAAACACCAGATTCGGTTTCAGCGACCCCGAAAATACAAAAATGCGTTGGTCTAGTCTCTAGTACATGTGGCTAAAATCGGTGCAGTTGCTAAAACCAGTGATCCTACCCTAGACATTCTAAGCTAGAATCTTCTTAATAAAACAATTAAATTGATATAAAAATAAATAAAAATATAATTCCTCAAACGTTTCGAGCTTTATTGTTAACTCTTCTACATTTAATTTTACTTACATGAAAACAAAAAAAAAAACAGAGAATTTAAAAAATGTTACACGGCTTAAAATAAATGTAAAATTACTTGCTTTTTTTCAGTGTATAAGTTATTTATCAATTTGTATCTAATATATATTTTTTTATTTCAGATTTCGACTTCTATGAAAATAAATTATTTTATCCGCCACCAAAAATGAGATTTTTTGATGAACTGGGGTGTAAGTACTATATAATTTTATGAATCATATTTAATATTATTCAAGTTACCAGTTTGATTCAGGATTTTCCCGGAGGATAATTCGCCACTAGCTATCCCTAAAACAGATTTATAGCTGGGTTATGGGGAGCGTCTGGACATGTCCATGCCCACCCTTTGCTACTGGAGTGGTTCGGTCTTGGGTAAGGCTTTAAGGTGTGAAGTTTATGTCTTCTTTCTTCCATTTTTTCCCAGACGAATTCTTACTTCTTGATTTGTTTCTTTTTTATTAACTGTATTCTTCTTATTTTTATTTTTTTTCTCTCTTTTTTCCTTTTCTCTATTATGGTTCTCCGCATGAAACAAAGTCTCCGACGAAAGGGAGAGGAATCATTGGCGTTCTCTTCTTCCCGTCAAAAGTGTTATAAGGCGTGCGTGCTTACAACGGGCCTTCCACTTGCACCCACATTTCAAACATATTTCCGTAGCCACAGATCCGTGCGTCAAAGTATATTATACTATTCACAGCGCGTAGCGCTAGAATAGTATTATACGGTAGTTTCAAATTTCTCAAAATCGCCAAAAAACGTCATAGACAAAAAGTTTTTGGATACAAATGTGTTTCATGAAATTATAAGAAACTGAAAATCTCCGTCAGTCTGTGAGGGGAAGATCCCTAATAATTTAAATATTTTTTTTTAATTTTATTCATACGCGTGTAACTTCAAACGGCTGGTAATCTACTTTAGCGCCGCAGGATTTTTTTTTTAGAAATATCTAATTCACGTATTTAAAAAGCAAATTATTTTATAAAACACCCTTGTTAAGCAAATTATTTTAATCACACATTTGGTTTTGGTTCAAGATTTTGGCTGGGACAGGGGCTCGCTGTTTTATTGTTATTACAATATACATATATGTATATAATCTACAGAGTCGTAGGCAAAAAAATAATAATCTGAAGGTGAAAATAACTAGAATGAGTTTTAGTTTTATTTTTGCTTGCTTGGATGTCTCATCACTAGATTTTTTTATAATATAAGGATAAAAAAGGATAGGTCAGTGGCCAGAGAGGGCTTAACGAAAATGCTAGGGGCTGGTTAACGAAAACGATAGGGGGGCTCGAACCAAGGGCAGGGGGACTTAGCCCCCCTCGCCTCCTAGTTACAGCCTTGTGTGTACCTAATGTTTTAAAAGTACACTGATAATTAATAACCGATTCTCAGTGTAGTTCATTTTAAGTTAGACTTATTAAGTCGAACTAAATGTAGGTAGCGGTGAACTTTGACTCTATAATAGTATTTTAGAATACTCAATTTGGATCTAAGTAAATAATTTTAAGATAACAATTCGAGTAACTGCGCATCAAGAAAGTCCCAGACATAGGACTTTAGTTCCCAGGACACTGACTGTAAATACAAATTCATTCATGAATGAGTATATTTTATGGCCCTTGCAAGATGCAACAAATTGTATAACAGATTGCCTGCATTAAGCTTAGTGAAATATTAAAGACCTTTTAAATTTATAAACCAAGAGATTTACGTCTCAGGCGAATTTTTATCTACAGCACGATAGAGCTGGTATGTACAATATCACATGAACGCTGAGTCGGCAGACTGGCCCAGACCGCGAGGAGCGCTTATGTGCAGCTCTTTATGCCGCGTTTTGATAAACTGCGCATGCGCTGACCGTCTTTCAATATGTTATTTTAAATAAAAAACATTTTTTTACAAAAAAAAAAACACCAAACAGACGCCAAACCAACGTAAACCAAGGCCCCCTCATTAAAAGACCAAACAAGAAAAAACCAAAACAAACTCCTGCACAGAGAGCTGCAATTAGGCGCTTGTCAGACCGCTGCCGCAGAATGGACCTGGACCATATATAGTCCAGTCAAATAATAAATGTAAATTGCAATAAATGTACACAGAAAGAAATCAGTGGGCTCTGCGCTATACATTATAAGATATTTGGTAACAGTGGCAAATTATAGTGATTATAAGGGACACAATAACTAATAATGTTAAAAATAAATTGGAAACGATTATATATATTACAGACACGATTATATTTATTACAGGCACTATTATAAATTTACAGAAATTTTATTATATTATAAAAATTATCAGCACGGACAATAATTAAATCTATTTAAGCTATAAATGCCATACTATTTGTTATATTTTATTATTCACTAAACAATTAAAGTATTTCATATAAATTTTTACACTGACTGCCATAATTGTAAGAGAAAGCCTTGTATTTATATAATAAGCGATTATAATTTGCTTGGTATGTGTGTTATAGCGCTCCTAGCTATAATTTTTTTTTCCGTGTACACGGGCTGATATTTTAAAGGATAGTAGTGGATGGTAACAGAACACTCCTGTTAGTTTTTCACCGGGTCATTTGGGGTGTCCGCTATCTTGAATTTTGCAGAAACTGATCCGTTTTAGTTTTCGAGAAAATTGCTGCCCAATATAGTTGAAATAATTGCTGCCCAATATAGTTGAAATCAGGGGGTTGATTTTAAATATTTTTTACCACTTCTCTACTCTAAAAAGAGCAAATATAATATACCTTTGTATTTGTAAGTTTAAGTTCTATCCAAAATCAAAAAAATATAGAGGCGTCATTTAAAAAAATAAATTCAGGAGTAAGTTGGGAGAGGGAGTTGAGGAGTGGATTTAATTTTTGGCTACTTTTTTATAGATATTGTTGTCCCATTTAAGATGGTTTTCTCAGAACTTGATTATCTCTTCGACCTCAACCTTAATAGCAAATATAATACACCATTATATTTGTTAGTTTAAGTTCTATCCAAAAGAACCAAAAAAATATAGAGGTGTCATTTAATAAAATAAAGTTAGGGGTAAGTTGGGAGAGGGGGTCGAGGGGTGGATTTTCATTTTGGCTACATTTTATAGATATTGTTGTCTCATTTAAGGTAGTTTTTGAGAAAATCGCTATGTAAATAGAGTTGGGCCAACCTGTATGTAGGTCCGCTCAAAATACATGAAAAATTTTTTTTTAACTTTCGAAATTAGAAGTGATAAATAACATTTTTTTAATCCCATATAAATTTTCAATGAAGGGTATGTCCAATAAATCCGATCCTGTTTTTTGCAAAAGTTATGGCACTTTGCAAATAACCATGTTTAAACAATTAACAAAGCGCTGGGACGAAAACGGCTGAGACTTCAAAAAAAGTTACGGAATGTTTTTTGTAGAGAATGTTATGCTCGACAAATTTTAGAATAGGTCATTTTTGCATTACTGCAAATCTGACGAAGATATTCGCGAAAAACCACATATGTGCCGACTACTTGCAAAATAAAAAATTAAGCACACATGGGGACTTTTCACCCAATGTTTGTTATGACCACTCATCGGCGAATTTCCAGTGCTCGCATAAGCGCCGCGTCGATTCTATCGTTGACGCGAGGTTTTAAATATTTACATTTTTATTTTCTTCGAAAAACACCGATATATTTACATATTTATAGTTAATATGTATATTCAATATTGTTGTGTGTAACAAATTAGTCGTCAAACGTTTCGATTTAGTGACCTTTATAAAAATTTCCCTCATAATTCGGCAAAATTATTCCGTAAGCCTATGTTTCTCTGTTTATTTTCAACGTAGATGAGTCATAACTGAATTTATTCCGATTAATGGTTATGACAAAGCGAAGGCGTACACAAAAATTTAGACAAATGGGAATTTTTCGGTAACTACCGGTTTTTTAAATCTAATATGACTGGACTATTGAAATTTAGTTCAATTTTAACTTGTAATTTACAAGTTAAAATTACAAGTTAAGGTTACAACTGTAACCGCCAAGTATTTTAATATTTTACCACGCTGTATCAGTGAGTCTCATAGGCGCCGACTCTGGGGGGGCCGAGGGGCCAAAGTTCCAAATTATAAAACTGGATACTTGAATCTCACAAAAAAAAATTTAAACCCAAAATATACCAGCAAATTTGTACAATTCCCCACATTTGTTTTAATTTAAGATTGTAACTTTTTTATGTACCTATTTGCAAAAAAAATTGCCTGCGACGCCAAGCTTTTTTGTATATTTAATGATTTAAAATTGTGTCATGCCCCCCCCCCCCCTTAGACTGATTTCGTGGATCTTCCCCTGTCATATACAAAAACCCACATATCTTTTATATGATTTTGTATTTCAAAGTAATTTGGGCCCCCCTGGGATTTTGAAAAGTCGGCGCCTATGGTGAGTCTTATATTGAAGTTTCAGGGTTTAACAATGAGTGTGTATTCAAGTTAATCCAAGGTTTTATTTCAAATACCGAAAAAATGATTTTTTAAGTATTGGCTTTAAATAAGACAAAACATGGTCATAGTTAATGTATATTTATCCTAATTAGTACTATATTTTTAATAGTTATATTTAGGATTATGTAACTGATTGCTAAAAATATTAAATATTTTTTCATACATGTGCAAGTAAAATGATAGGTACTTTAAAAAATTGAACACTTGAACGAATTATTTGCAAATATTTTTACGAAACAATGAAGGTATTATAAAAAATTTATAAAAAATTCAATTAAAAAAATAATATAACATTTCGCAAAAAAAATTAAATATAAACAAGTAGCAAACATATTTAATGCTTCTTAGTTTATGGTATACTTTCAGTCTGATGCTTGTGGGTAATTCCAGCATTGCTTACGTTACATAATACCCCTATTTTAACTTTTTAACCGACTTCCAAAAAGAAGAAAGTTATCAATTCGACGTGTGACTTTGTTTTTTTTTGTTTGTTCCCGCATAACTTTGGAACGAATGAACGGAATTTGATGAAACTTTTTGCAACTTAAAGAGAGCATTCATAAGGTGGTCCCGTTTTAATTTGACGCTCGGATAATGCCGGGTAAGCCGGATAATTAAGATAAATCTAATTATTTTAACGCAATTTCACTTAAAAACTGCTTAATTTGGTTCTACTACCAGCCAAATTTTTAGATAAATATTTTTTAAAGCACTCGTTTCATAACATGTTTTTAGAGCACTAGTACTTTAGAAAACTTGCCGCAAGCGGCTCGTTTTCTAAACTTGTACTCGTGCGCTAAAAACGTATGTTATGAAACTAATACTTTAAGATGTCTGGTTTCTTCCCGTCTTTGTAAATTGTGAATTGGTTTTTTTTCTTCTGTGTCTATATTTAACGCTATACTGTGTTTTCTATTATTTATTAATTTTAGTTTATTTATTTATTTGTTTATTTTTATTTTATGTAAACTTCCACTGTAATACCTATTGACAATGTCTATCTGTATTTTATATCAGCCAAAGACAATAAACGATATTCTATTCTATTCTATTCTATTCTATTCTATTCTATTCTATTCTATTCTATTCTATTCTATTCTATTCTATTCTATTCTATATCGAGTAAAGCAAAAAACTTCAATTTTATATGATTGTGGACGTTTCGAATTTCGTTTAAGTCATTATCAACATTCCTTAATATATACCAGCAAAGTTTTCATAGTTAGAGTAGACAGATGTGTACATTTTGATAAAAATCTTCAATAGATACGACACCCATACAAATTACAATTAAAATATTAGAATGAGTTATTTTAATTGTAATTTACATGGGTGTCTTATCTATTGAAGATTTTTATCAAAATGTACATATCTGTCTACTCTGACTATGAAAACTTTGCTGGTATATATTAAGGAATGTTGATAATTAATTAAACGAAATTCGAAACGTCCACAATCATATATAAAATTGAAGTTTTTTGCTCTACCCGATATACCCAAAAACCAATTCACAAACTAGTACTTTAATATACTATTAAAATATATTGCTTCAGCTTCAGACTGCAAAGAGTATAATCAGACTGCCAAGAGTATAATAAGAAACATCGATTGTGTTTTCGGTTGGCCTGGATTACTTGTTTGACACTTTTCCGGAAATAAAACAAAATATTAAACAGGCACACTTGGAAAATAAACTATTGTTCTAAGAAGAAGTGTGTCACATTTGATGACAATATATTACGAGATAATTCATTGTCTTCAAATATTCAGTGCATCTTATAATGATATGTTAAATAATATAACATTAAAATTAACATTAATTTAAGAAATGCAAGGTAATAACAATAAAGTTTCAAAAGAATTTTGTTTGTATAATATACACGGTGTATTTGAAATAGGGTCGGAAATTTTAACAGATGATTCTACATCATAAAATATGACAAAAAGTTCCTATAAACATATGTCTAAAAATGCGTCATAAGGGAGCTACGCCCCTTTGAAAGTGGCTAATAAAAACGGTTTTTATTTAATAACTCAGGAACCCTTTGAGATATATCAACGAGGTTTTGCACGTCAACTAATCTGTGTAACTTTTTTGTAATTTTATTTTTGAAATATGATTCCTCAGGTATAAATACATAAAAAAGGTACTCTTGTTGTAATACTGTAGGATTAACCGTTTTCGAGAAAAATTAATTTGAAGGTGAAATTCCACGGTTCGAGGACGAAAAATTAAATACTAAAATGTTGAAAACCAAAATTTTAATGATGCAGGGCGAATGTACATTAAAAACTAATTTTTCGTCCTCGAACCGTGAAATTTCACTTTCAAATGAACTTTTCTCGAAAACGGTTAATCCTACAGTATTATAACAAGAGTACCTTTTTTATGTATTTTGACCTGAGGAATCATATTTCAAAAATAAAATTGCAAAAAAGTTACACAGAAAAAAGTTTGGGACAAAAAACTGATAAGCCCCCCCCGTTTCGCACACCCCTGGTTGAAATAAGTATATGAAAATAACACATAAAACGGGCCTTGGTAGGATTGGTTGACGTGCAAAACCTTGTTGATATATCTCAAAGGGTTCCTGAGTTATTAAATAAAAACTGATTTTTTTAGCCACTTTCAAAGGGGCGTAGCTCCCTTATGACGCATTTTTAGACATAGGTTTATAGGAACTTTTTGTCATATTTTATGATGTAGAATGACCCTATTTCAAATACACCGTGTATAGATATTATTTTTTTAAATAAAAACAAAGCAAGCTTAGTAAGATTACTAAGATTAGTAGTCAATTGAAGCCAACTTCTGAATTTAATACACATAAAAATAGCTTTAAAGAAAATTAAACAGGCCCAAAAGAAAAAAGTTGTCTGTGGTTGAGATCCACCTATTCTTATATATTTTGGGGTGCTGAACACATTCTTTTGCTAAACTGAAATTGCAGATTATATTTTTACAATTTTAGACAGTTTTTTTAGTGTAGCAAAAAATGAGCCCATAAATTGCATTTTTTAGCAGATTCGTGTTCAAAATACATAAGAATAGGTGGGTCTCATCCCCAGCACACAGCTTTTTTTTGGTCATTTATAAGGCTCACAAAAAAAAGTTGTGCTGGGGTTGAGACCCACCTATTCTTATATATTTTGGGATGCTGAGCACGAATCTGTTATAAAAAAAGCACTTTATGGGATCATTTTTTTGTTACACTGAAATTGCAGATGAGCCCATAAAGTGCCTTTTTATGAAGGATTCTTGTTCAGCATCTCAAAATACATAAGAATAGGTGGGTCTTAACCCCAGCACAGACAACTTTTTTTTGTGGGCCTGTGTTATTAGTTAAATCTGTCGGGGGCATCTATCTATAGCAACAAGAGTTAGATATTTTATCGTTGTTTATAGTTTCTTCTAGCAAAAGTTTGATCGTCATGGTAAAAACTTAAGAATTCAGAATATAAAAAAAAATCGACAACAAGGCTGGAGAAAATTGGCGTCCCAAAAAAATACCAGGGGGGCTCAGCGAAAACGCCAGGGGCCCTCCCCTAGTTACGGCCCTGTTTTTAGTTATTAACTTTTCGAGACTTGGTGCTCCAAATAATATTTTATTTTATATGTCAAGACATATAAAACATTACAAAATAATACACATGGAACTATAAAGCAAAAATTAATAAAGGTGACAAACAATGCCAAACATTAATTATAATTTGTAATTATCATGTGTCGCTTTACGCTTTCGATGTTTCGTGGCGCATATTATTCACTTTTACTTTGTAGAATTAGCCAAGGAAACAAATTTGTCTTTGCTTTCACTAAGTATTAAGCTATAGTCCAGTCAAACAATAATTTTTTTAAGAGGTCTTTACTTTTTGTTCTTTTGGGTTGGCAACAGACCTGGCCTATTGCTTGACGTTTTCCGTGCAAATGTCAATGTCGCTTTAAAGTTGAATTTTCTACAAAATTTTGTGTTTAGGTTATTTTTAGCATGTTAAAATTGTGGCTTGGTTAATTGCAGTAAGAAAGAGAAGAGATGACTATAAAATATATCAAATATCATTTGTTCTTAGAATTTTATGTCAATCCAAAACAAAAATCCCTAAATCAGTCATCAATTTAAATTTAAGTTTTTTTCGAGGTTTTTTTAAATTTTAGAGCAAAATAGAAAAAATTGTATAAAGCATTCGCCGCAAGCGGCTCGTTTTCTAAACTTGTACTCGTGCTCTAGAAACTTATGTTATAAAACTAGTACTTTAATATACTATAAGTTGCAATAAAAGCACACAGGATGATATTTTAAAGGGTAGTAGTGGTCGCAGAACACTCCTGTTAAGTTTTCAACGGGTTATTTGTATAAGGTGTATCTTGAATTTTAGAGCCGTGTGGTTATCTCGGTAAATATGAATCTTACGATAAAAATGCATAATACCAACTTTGTTAAGGAGAATATTTCCAACAATTTTTGTAAATATCATTTTTTAATTATACAGGGTTATTCAGAAATAATTTAGAGACATTTTTTCATATTTTTTAATGTAGAATCACCTCTTAAATTTCTCGAAGTTATTTCTGAATAATCCTGTATAATAACAATCAAGTTATATTTATAAAATTTATAAATTTATTTAATAACCATGTTGAAGGTAAAATTGTTTTTTTCGATTTTTAAGCCAAATTATTCATCGAAGGGTAAAAGTGTTTATGAGCTAACTTGTGGCTCTTGAAATTTTCTATTAGTTTAATATATTATCAGTTTTCATAGGTATTTTGGTACGGTTACAGAGGGTGCAACTCGCCCTGTTTAACCGTACCAAAATTTGTAATATATCCAAACCAATATGTTGCAACATGGCCATTTTTTAATATTTATAACTCGGTAACTTTTAAAAAAAATTATCCCAACAAGAATTGTTGGAAATTTTCTCCTTAACAAAAATGGTTATATGCATTTTTATCGTAAGATGCATATTTAGCGAGATAACCGCACTCACCCCTAAAATTAAAGATAGCGGAGACACCTTATGCAAATCACCCGGTGAAAAACTAGTGTTGTGTTACCATCCACTACTACCCTTTAAAATGTTAGCCCGTTTGCATTTATTGTATGTGTCTCACCTTTTATAAAGTTTTTTTTTCTTAAAACTGGGGATTTAATTCGAGATTTATCAAACACCAACATTTTTGCACCAACACGCTGCAATTATTTTTCAAGCTTTAATTTTTAGAATAGTAGTAAAATTTATATCTTCCTCTAAAAATAAACACACACAAAATAGTTATTTTCTTAACTAGTGTATTAAGTAGCATTTTTCTTAAGGGGATAAAATCACTTATTACACGAGTTGAGAATTTAATTTTATCCAACACCTTTTATTTTTAAATAAAAATCTATAATTTTGCGAAAAATTATGTCAAAAATATTAAGATTAAGTTTTCTTAATACTAAAATAATAGGTAGCCATGGCCTAAGTATGCCTATTAAAAATAAACAATTGCTAGTTTTACATTTCTTACAAACGCCAAAATCGACGCGGTGATGACAGAATTTTTAATAAAAACAGTATTTTATTCAAAAACTAAAGAATAATTTGGGGTTTTCTTTAATTTTTATGGTTTAGTTAATGTGCTTCTATTTAGAGAATAGTTATAATAATTAATTAACAGGGTGTGTAACTAATTTTGGGTGAGATCAAAAGCTGTACGTAAAAGAGTGGGTAAAATTTTTTAGTCACTAGTGGAAAAAAACTCACTTTTGACATTTAAAATAGTGCTCAAAACAAGTGTTTCTGTGAAGGTGTTGGATAAAAATCCTTTTAAAGTAACTAACGATCATTTTCATTGAAAAAATTTCAACACTCAAAAAAACGTTGAAAAATCATATGATTTAAAAGAAAAGCAATATGTTTTTGCTCCGACAGTGTTTTTTGTTAATTCAAAAATTTATAAGCCATTGTAAAAATAAAAATATTCATTGTAATTTGAAAAATGTTTTCTTTTTAATCTCTTAAACACTTGTAAATGATTTGAATATGAAAACTGGTTATTAAAAAAAAATCCTTTAATATATTGATATTTTAAAGAAAAATAAAGGGAAATATTATAATTTTATTAAGGAAACATTAAAATAAGAAAGTAAGCGACAATACTTTTACTTTAAAGTGAAAAACATTGTGGTGTAAAAATTATTTTTTTAAATTAATAATATTGAATAACCTGTGGTGAACTGATATGGAACTGCTTCGGTCTCACAGCCAATGAACGACGCAACGTTCATAATCGCCGATTATAATTGTTAATTATTAATAGTACTCGGCGAATTTCCAGTACTCGCATAGGCGCCGCGTCGATTTTAGCGTTGACCCGAGGTTTAAAATATTTACACTTTTATTTCTTTTATCTTGATTTTTATTAATGATTCCATTTGAACCAGTAAGGTGGAAAAAAAAAGTTATCGATAAATAAAAATTAAAAACTTTCGTATTCTTAAAAGATAAAAATCGAATGTCGGTTTTTTCTTTGAAAAACCCCGATATATATACATATTTATAGTTAATATGTATAGTCAATATTGTTTTGTGTATCAAATTAGTCGTCAAATGTTTCGATTTAGTGACCTTTATAAAAATTTCCCTCATAATTCGGCAAAATTATTCCGTAAGCCTATGTTTCTGTGTTTATTTTCAATGTTGATGAGTCATAACTGAGTTTATTCCGATTACTGATTATCATTGATAATTTATCAATCGTCGTTTAGTGAACGACGTTCATAATCGCTAATTACACAGCCACACAAAAAGAAGGTCCAGATTTTTTCGGAGACTGTTGTATTCCTATTGTATTGCAATGTTCTCCGAAAAAGTTCCTGACCTGTTTTTTTTTGTGGTCACACAAGTAGTCACACAAAAAAGGTCAGCATTTATTCGGAGACCATTGTATTCCATTGTATTTTGCGGTGGTGAATCCGAATTTCATGTTATATCATATTATATATTATATCACCTTATCCGATTAGGTTTAGAGATAACCTCAAAAAACGTTGGTTTCAAAGACTCGAAAATAACGTGTTTTCAAAACTAATCATATGAGCTGACTGATGACCTCATTTTTGGTTCTCAATTTCAAATATCGCAAAATAAACAACTCATTGAACTTTTTAACCTCGAGAAAGATTTTGGTATAATAGTAGCCTACTTTACCAACTAACTATGACGTCATTTAAACAACACTCTTCAAGCCATACTAGTATGTTATAGTTAAGATAATAAAATTTGGTTTATTTGTCTGAGTGCAGTTCTTCCATAGACAAAGAACATAGATGAGCTGTCATCTCAAGGTTATATACACATTTACGAGTCCTCCATTTTGATCGAAAGTTACGTCAGAAATCAGCCGGGAAATTTAAATTAGTGGGTAAAATGTAAATAAATAAACGACATACCCTTACTTTTTAATGTTTTCTTATGTTATATTAAAAAAAATCAAACTTACCTATAAAATATGATACTGCTGTCTGCAGGTAGCAGTCGTTGTATGTTTCTACAACTTTTTATAAAACACGTCATTGCAAAGACTTTACTAGTTCTTTGAAAAAGCAGTATAAAATATACAAAAAAACACAGAAAGACTTTAAAAGTTCAAAAACGCTATTATATAGTCTATAGTAAAATAAAATGTTCACCCTTCTAGCACAAAACACCAAACGCGTAGAAAAAATAACAGAAAAACCTCGAAAACAAACTCAAAACATACATAAATTAGGTTATGTTAACCTGCTGCACGAATATGTTAGAGGTGTGTGCGAAGAATTATATTTTTATATTTAAATTACTGGTAAAAATAAATAAATATCTGTGTACTATAACATATTGATTTAGTTTTTACATATATAACAAACTGTTGCAACAAAACAACGACAAAAAGAAACTTTTACTGACTACTGAAGTGAAATGAAAAGACACATCTCTAACAAAGAAAATATTCCTATCTAACGCAACACAGTGTTACCAACATAAAATATATATTTTTTTACTTTATGTTGAACAATTGGAATCAAAATGGGGGACGCATTTAGACGGTCAAAAATCAATCTATTTGTTTATTTTGTCTATGGTCTGAGTGCTAGGTAGGTTCGTATAATAGGTATTATAGAAAGCATGAAAATCGATTTTCGCGTTAAATCGAAAATATTTTCACTTCCCTTCTAATTCTGTGGTAATATATGTAAAACATACTAAATACGCACTAACATGACATGCAAATGTAATTACAATGAAAATTCAGGTTCTGTACAGAATTAACCGAATAAAACTAATTTACATATTAACAATTGCTTCTAAGCTTATTGTACTGTACCCATTTCTTACTCATATTTTCACTTCAAAAAGCGTTGTCACTTTAATAACTTTAAATACTAATTTTAATTTTTACAATTTTTATTACTACACTAAAAAACTGAGTATAATGGTTTTAGATATAATAATGGGCCTAAAATAACTGATCTTATGTCCGAATTTTAAAAGTTTTCATATTTCCATCAGCACTTAGTGCTACTAAGAGTGCCGATGTATTTAAATCTTCGCCGAAAAGTCAAAATCTTTGACCACGTTTTTTTCACATTTCTCGACGTTTTAGACCATTCTGAGTCGAAATCAGTAAACAAATTTTTTGCGTCCGTCTGTCTGTCTGTAAACTCCATTTCTACATGAGATATCGACTTGCGGTTTTTTGCATATTGTTTCTTATCGTATTTCAAAGAGCTGATTAGATTTTGGGGGTAAACGATTGGGGGTAAGGGGGTAAAAATAGGGTAAAACTCCTATTTTTAGCGTTTTTTGTTTATAATTAAGGAAATTATTATTGTATTTGGTTAATTTAGCACTTATATAAAAGATAATTTTAAATTGGTCAAAAAATGTTATAAACAACGTTTTCCTAAAACGCATTGTTTTCGAGATATTGGCGTTTAAAGCAGTAAAAGGTTTTTTTAGCATATCTCACATATTTATAACCCGATTTCAAAAAAATATATTTTAAATAAAAGCTCTTTTAAAGCTCTATAAAAAATGTTATATACAGTTTTTTGCTAGAATATAATGTTTTAAAGATACAGAATTTAAAATCAAACAAAACACCTAGTTTGAAATTTGCAAACTAGACTAATGTACAATATTGCCGATGTTTTGACAGGGTGCTTGTAACGTTTCATCTAGTTTTTTTATTTATTTATTTATTTATTTATTTATTTATTGCAACTATAATACAGAGTCATGGAGAGCCCCATGATATACGCATGCTATGCGTCGCATACAGTAAGGTTGAAACCATAAATTGATTTGATGGGTATGTAAAAATCTGCCATGATAACAAAACTACCACTGACAGGGAAAATTTGGTACAGATAGGTCAAGGGAGCAAAAAAGTTATATCGGATTAAAAAGTGTCCGGTTTTTTATAAGACACCCTGTAGTTTAGGGGTAAAGTTTTTTCCAGAGGTAAAGACATTTCTGCCAAACATAGATAAAAAATAAGCAACTAAACGTTGGCAGTAAACCGACCCACTTTAAGTTGAGAAAAATTACTGCAAAAACGTGTAATAAACATGTTTAAAAAAAAAACTTTTACGTTATTGATCATGTAAAATAATAAATTTACGACAAATTCATATATTTTTTTGAGTTACATAACCAGTCAGTGTATTTTTTATATAGTTACTAATAAAAAGTTTATACGGATTTTTACTAAGAGGGTAAAGCTTTTTTATAGAGGGGGGAATTTTTAAGTTTATTAAGTTTGTCCGGTGCAGCCAAAAGCCTAGAGACGCCCCTGTTTATTTTACTAAGTGTAATAATATTACAATAAGTCATTAACCAAAAAGGAGCTTAGACATTTTAATTATAGCTTAGATTAATCCTAAATAAATTACTCAGGTATAGTATTTAAATAAGTAAGTTTAAATATTCTGAACCAGGCATTTTATCTGCCTTGCTTCTGAGAAACACCTTAAATGCCATTCTTATTCGGTGTGAAATTAGTATATTAAAGTACTAGTTTCATAACGTGTTATGAAACGAGTGCTTTATACATTTTTTTCTATTTTGCTCTAAAATTTAAAAAGCTTACATTTAAATTGGTGACTGATTTAGGGATTTTTGTTTTGGGTTGGCATTACAGTTTACACCATGTTTAAAATTTTAAGAACAAATGATATTTATATATTTTATAGTCATCTCTTCTCTGTTTTACTGCAATTAACCAAGCCACAATTTTAACATGGTAAAAATAACCTAAACACAAAATTTTGTAGAAAATTCAACTTTAAAGCGACATTGACATTTGCACGGAAAACGTCAAGCGATAGGCCAGGTCTGTTGCCAACCCAAAAGAACAAAAAGTACAGACCACTTTTGGGCCTATAAGAACACGCAAAATGCATGTGATTATGAGCTTATAAGAGTCCCAAAATAGAAAATAGTACTTTATCGACTATCGACTACAAGACTTGTAGTCTTGCACTTAGTAAGGCGAGTCGTCCAAATAAGGCCCCCCTTAATAGAGTTGTGTTTTAATTAAATTAAAGTGATTTTTTTTATCTGAAATTTACAGCAAACTGGAACCAACCCAACGCATTTTAACGTTGCAAGGGGTTCTTTGTTAGAAACCTGAAAATGTTGGTTTAATTATAGAGTTATAAAAAAAATATTTATACACGGTGTATTTGAAATAGCGTCGGAAATTTTAACAGGTGATTCTACATGATAAAATATGACAAAAAGTTTCTATAAACATATGTCTAAAAATGCGTCATAAGGGAGCTACGCCCCTTTGAAAGTGGCTAAAAAAATCGGTTTTTATTTAATATCTCAGGAACCCTTTGAGATATATCAACGAGGTTTTACACGTCAACTAATCCTACCAAGGCCCGTTTTTATGTGTTATTTTCATGTACTTATTTCAACCAGGGGTGTGCGAAACGGAGGGGGATTATCAGTTTTTTGTCCCAAACTTTTTTCTGTGTAACTTTTTTGCAATTTTATTTTTGAAATATGATTCCTCAGGTCAATATACATAAAAAAGGTACTCTTGTTGTAATACTCTAGGATTAACCGTTTTCGAGAAAAATTAATTTGAAGGTGAAATTCCACGGTTCGAGGACGAAAAATTAAATACTAAAATGTTGAAAACCAAAATTTTAGTGATGCAGGGCGAATGTACATTAAAAACTAAGAAAAAAACCTCATATACAGGTACTTCCAAAAATCAATCCTAATGGAGCTATGGTCTCCTAAATATGCACCATTTTTAAAGGGCTATGCATAGCCATACCATGCATAGCCATACCATGGTAGCTTTAAAAGCGTTTTTTCGACCTACATGTATGGAAACTTTTTTTCTTAGCTTTTGATGTAGAATAACATTGCATCATTAAAATTTTGGTTTTCGACATTTTAGTATTTAATTTTTCGTCCTCGAACCGTAAAATGTCACCTTCAAATGAACTTTTCTCGAAAACGGTTAATCCTACAGTATTACAACAAGAGTACCTTTTTTATGTATTTTGACCTGAGCAATCATATTTCAAAAATAAAATTGCAAAAAAGTTACACAGAAAAAAGTTTGGGACAAAAAACTGATCAGGCCCCCCCGTTTCGCACACCCCTGGTTTAAATAAGTACGTGAAAATGACATACAAAGATGGGCCTTATTAGGATTAATTCACGTGCAAAACCTCGTTAACATATCTCAAAGGGTTCCTGAGTTATTAAATAAAAACCGATTTTTTTAGCCAATTTCAAAGAGGCGTAGCTCCCTTATGACGCATTTTTAGACATATGTTTATAGGAACTTTTTGTCATATTTTATCATGTAGAATCACCTGTTAAAATTTCCTACCCTATTTCAAATACACCCTGTATTATACGTAAACTACATTAAATTAATTAAAATATAACAGTACTTATACTGAGTATATATTTAAAATATATTTTTTTGTAAAATAGCAGTAATAGTAATTTCTTGGAAACAAGTACTAATTGAACTTGAAATAAATCATTGATTTTTTTTAAATAAGTTAAATATGTTTATTTCAAGTATTTTTGCAACTAGTGTCACAAACACTTATACAGTGCGGTCCAAAAGTCACCCCCCCCCTCTTAACTTTTGAACGAGTTGAGATATCGATTTCAAATTTAGAACTCTTAAATAAGACAACTTAAATTATCTTTAAGCATATATTTGATACTTTTATCTCTTAAAATGTGGGCAGGGGGGCATGGAGGGAATTTTTTTTTAATAGAAAGGGGGGTCGTGTGATACATCATTTTAAAGCCTTTAAAATTCTCTATATAACCATACATTTTTAAATTTTTTAAACATGTTTTTTAAGGTTTTGATTTTTCAGTTTTTTGTGCTAAAAAAATAAAATTTTAAGTTTTTTTTTTGTTAATTTTTATTTATGTTAACTAAAATTAGTTTAAAAGTATAATTTACTTTTTTTCATTATGAAATTAGGCATTTAAAAAAAAAATTGGATTTTTTAAAGAAATTTTGACAAAAATACCCATTTTCAACCCTATTTTAAACCCAAAAAAAAATGTTTAAAAAAATAAAGAATACACAGTTAAATGGAGAATTTTATAAGCTTTAAAATGATGTATCACACGACCCACCTTTCCATTTAAAAAAATGTCGCCCCTTGCCCCCCTGCCCACATTTTAAGAGCTAAAAGTATCAAATATATGCTTAAAGATAGTTTAAGTTGTCTTATTTAAGAGTTCTAAATTTGAAGTCGATATCTAAACTCGTTCAAAAGTTAAGAGGAGGGGGTGACTTTTGGACCGCTCTGTATTTTTTCGGTGTGTGGACACTGTATCTTAAATACGTAACTATTACAATAATATAACCATCTCCTTTTACTTAAAATAGCCATATCGAGTACCTGTAAGTCAAGAATAATAATAGGATGAGATAAAAAGAAAAAAATAATAAACTTTTCTGCAGATTACAGTCAATTCACTATGGATTTATATCTCTCTTGGATTCGACCGATATGGCTTTTTTGACTTTACGTTATATCGACCGATACGATATTTAAGATACCGATATGACAATATTACATCAACCGATATCACATCTGAACCTATAAACCGTTATATCGTTCGACATTCCAAAATATAAATTACTAAATTTTATAAGGTGCTTAGAGAACGTTCAAGTCTTACGTAACGCAAATTTTGATCATTTTGGACCCTCCCCTGTAACGCTATATTCCTATACCATTAACATGGTCATAACACCAAAATTTTTTAATATGTTATAACATAAATATGTTATACAATACAACAACCAGTTGTAGAATCAAGAAGTAAACAACATAAAATTGTAAAAATACAACAACAAATGTTATCTTACGTCATAGTTAGTACTCTACTATAGTACAATTTGTGGTTGGAGCATATTGTCAAAAGTCAAAATAAAACAATTTTATTTATTATTTATATATTAGTAGTACCTTGTATTACATACAGATGTTTTGCACACCAAGCATTCTAGGTTTATTGTAAACTAGTATTGAAATTAAATAAACTAGGTTTGTTTGTAAAACATCGTGGTATAAATACGATACTTAGATCAAATGATGAAAATTAGAAAATTAGATTATCAGATTGAATAGAGTAGAGTCGATAATCGGGTAGTCCCCAAAATGGACAGTGTCCATTGGGCAAATTAACCAACGTGTTTTATAAATAAAATTTTAATTACCCCAACCCCAAAATCCGAAAAATGGAGAGGAAGACCATTATTCATGACACGAAGAACCTGTATTAGTGACAACAACACTATGTTGTTCTATTAATAATACTATAATTATATCAGTGTCAGTATTGCAGGTAGTACCTTAGTAAGAATACATTTTTCTCTCCACCCTAATCAATAGCTTTCACTTAACAATACCGAGTGCACTACCTTCCATCCGTGTCTTCACGTAAACATTATAATAGCCAGCGTCTTCAGCAGCTCAACACTTCCTAGGTTGGAAAGTTTTTGACGTCTGGGAGAACTACATGTGTTTAGTCAAGACGTGGATGTAGTGCCTTCAACATGTCGGGCACCATCTGTAAGGAGGGACGTGGTGCGGGCGTCACCTTCATAGAGGGACATGGTGTGGTGATAGTGACATTAGTGATTTTGGTGAATTTAGTGATTAGTGTTAGGACGTTGCCTAATCAAAGGCAGGCCCAGGAACTCATGATTTTGGATACTCTAGGAAGAAGAGCTGGAGTTGCTGGAGCTATGGCGAATGCTGAACAGGGCACCATTATGGATATGTTGGGTCGAAGTAGGTGAATTTTTGATATGACATTACATATTACACATTGTGTAATAATAATTTATTCTGTCAATATGTGTGATATCTAAAATTTAGTGATGGTACCTATAATCCCTAAATAATTCGTAAGGTTTATATCTGATATAAACAGCTGATTTTTTATCTACGTGAATCAATGGTCGAGTGAACCACTGAGCCATATATTGATATATCGAAATAAAATTTATTTAGGCACACATTATTCTAGGCTTCAAGTTTAATAATAGTGTATTAAAGTACTAGTTTCATAACATACGTTTTTAGCGCACGAGTAATAGAGATAGAGTTTAGAAAACGAGCCGCTTGCGGTGAGGGATTTTTGTTTCGAATTGGCATTACAGTTTTCGCCATGTTTAAAATTCTAAGAACGAATAATATTTTGATATATTTTAGAGTTATTTCTTCTCTTTTCCACTGCAAGTAACCAAGCCACAATTTTAACACGGTAAAACATAACCTAAACACAAAATTTTGTAGAAAATTAAACTTTAAACCGACGTTCACAATTGCACGGCAAACGTCAAGAGATAGACTTTTGTCTGTTGCCAACCCAAAAGAAAAAAAAGTAGAGACCTCTTATGGGCCTATAAGAACACGCAAAATGCGTGCGATTATGAGCTTATAAGAGTCGCAAAATAGAAAAAAATATAATAATTTAATAACAATTTTAAACTACAACTAAAATTTTGATATTTTTAACTTTTTTTGATTTAGAGATTTTGAGCGCATATCAAAAGTATAAAAGGTAGCTTAAACTCTCAAACTATTCTGTTTAATTTATAACCATGGTTTATTTAGTGATTTCTTAAGCGCGTACCTCAAAAAAGTCGACTTTCGGATCATTGCACTAATCAATTCTGTACATGATGACTAATGGAGTTTTTCGCTCCACATCAAGTAAGTTCAGGGCTATATGTTGCCGATTTTAACTAAAGTTGACATACTTTTATGTGCAGGGGAAATATAAAAATTAACCGATTTGGTAAAGATTAACCGATTTGGAAAACCAAAAAAAATTTTAAATTATATTTATACTTAATCTCAAAATTTATGCAGAATTTTGGATTCACGAAAAACATTACCTTAAACCTAGGTTTATAGTTATGTCAAAGGTACCTTTTCAATACAGCTTAACTTATAACTGATTGGAATACCTGCGTATAATAATTATTATAAAATGGTAGATTCCCCACGCGAAAATAAGACAAAAAGTTCCTATAAAGGTTGTTCCGGAAATGAGCCCTAAGGGAGCTACGACCCTCCTTAAGGTTGATGATGAAAAGTTTTTATTTAATATCTCTGAGACCCCATGAACTCAGTAATGATTTTTTTGCACAGTCCTTAACATTAATAAAGGTATTCTTATGTAATTTTAACCAGGGACGTGCAAAATGGAGGGTGGGGCGATGACACTTTTTTGCCCCAAACTTTTTTATCTGCGGATTTTTTGACATTTTCTTAAACTATAATTCGCAGCCGTGGAAAATAGTTATTTATGGTACTAGTGGGTAAAGTAAGATATTGCCCATGAGAAAATTAAACTGCGAGGCGTCAGCCAAGCAGCTTAATTTTCGAGAGGGCAATATCGGTTTATCCATGAGTGCCATACAAGGTTTTTTGCAATAAATAGCTTAGGAATTCATATTTTTATTAAAAATTTTAATGACATTTACAAGAAAATATTTTGACAAGTGACAGTTGAGTGTAAAATAAATAGTTATCCACTCAATAAAGTAAAAGCCACGCGGGGGATATTATTGAGTTTATCTATTTAAAATAAAGCTGGTAACTGTCTAGTATGTTACGCACCGAGTACGCGAACTAAGTTTTTAGTGCACGAGGGTGCACAAGGCGGAGCCGAGTAAAAAAAGCACTCGAAGTGCAATGTTAGCTTTCTAACGAGTCATCTTTGGATCTAAGTTTCTTGAATCATTTTGTGTAATCTATATCTGAATAAATATTTGTAATTGCATTGTCATATGTAATACACCGACAGAGAGGTAAGTAAAAATCTCGGATGTATAGAAAATATACCGAATCTGGAGGTGTATTTGCAGGACTATTTTTTGAAACCATTTTTCAACAATTTAAATCTTTAAAAGTTAGTTAAATAAATAATTAATAATAATTAATTTGATGTTAATTTATTTTGACACAATAAATTGGGCCTCGTTAAGCAGTAGGTTACGGAACATTTTACCAAATATCTTTTACAGGAATTTAATTAAAGGTTACATATTTTGATACATGGACACGTGAAACAAGTGTTTTAGTCAAAACGTTTAAAAGTTATTAGGGAAAAAGTTCAACAATTAACTGTCATCTCACAATGTGGGTTGGTAGCTTTCTGCTTAACGCGGCCCAATTCATGTTTGACTTTTCTGATTTTTGGAATAAAAAAGATCTAAATTCGTTAAATTTTATTATTATTGAATAAAAATAAGCTAATAAGACATTAAAATTACCTTAATTTTGCATTTTAGTTGATATTTGGTTATAGAATTACATTATCAAGCTTGTTATATCAAAGAACTAGAAAACTGGTAAATATTTTCTGGTATATATTCGAGACATAAATATCCCGTCGTTATGGTAATGCCTTGTTTTTTATTGGGTAAAAACAAACTATCATTGACAGTTGAAAAAAATAGTCTATAATATACGTTTGGCCTTTATAACTGTAGACACTAGTTAGAAGTGATCTATTTTTTTACAGTAAAAAAATGAGTTAATTTTTGTACGCCGTAAAAAAATTTAGTTAGCAAAACCACCACTGGCGGTAGCACTCTTTGACTTTGATGACAGCCATACTTCAAACTTGTTTGTTTATTATGTAAACAGGTTAACTCGAAATTCTGTGCACAAAACCTGGTGTGAAATTGATTAAAAATGATTGAAGAAGAATATATGGTTTATACACCTTAGACAAGTTACCATCGAAATCGTGAAAAGTGTACGATTTAGCCTACGAAAAAAATTTAAAATGAGCTAAGGAAGGTTTAAGTTTATTTCGAAAGGGTTTTATTGGCATATTTTAATAAAAAAAACATACTTTATTACAGAATAAATTAAATTCAAAAATTAATAATTAAAAAAAATATATAGGATGCTTGAAGAAAAAATAGTATGTTTCACTCAGAGGAAGAGTGCTTTTTTTTACTCGTCTGTAAATTCTGGTTCCGGGTTAACTGGACCACTTATGTCAATATTAATTAGTTTGGGGTTAACTGGGCCATGTCCAGTTACATTACATTAAATGTTTGTTTAACCTCGTACTATTCTACTTAATTAAGCATCCCCTAAGTCCAGGACTTGTGTGGGCTAGTAGTAGAGGGAACCACCGGCTTATACTGACTTTCGAACCAGTTTCTAGGGAGTGTCCGTTTCACTTATCGCCTTCGCCAAATTTCAATTATTAATTAACTGAAAAAGGCAAATCGGCGCCAGTGAGAATCGAACTCACGATAGTAGACTTGCTATGCATACGCGCTAGCCACTACGCTATGCCTCCCATACCAGTTAACCCTCAGATATATCTAATATTTAACATATTATGTTGTCTATTTTTATGTTAGAATTAAATTTTATTTGATTTCAAATCGTTTTTATTCACAATAATTACAATACAATACATTTTTATTAGTGGAACAGTTAACCCTGAGTAGTGGTCCAGTTAACCCTGCCCTATGGGGTTAACTGGTCCAGCGGGGTTAACTGGTTTATCGTTAATAACTTTTTTTTATAAATAATATTTGTCTGAAGTATTAATATGTTCTAACTATAGTATTAATATACCTTTTGCTATAGAAAATATTTGAAAATTGTTTACAGGTTTTTCAAAAACTCGATATGAAAAAAAGCGGCCCAGTTAACCCCGACTTCCCCTATATTAGAATGCGTACCATTAGCATTACATATCTTCATGGCTTGTTTAAAATAATATATAATTAATAAAGTACAATTATTAATATATATTTGAGTATTTTAAAAAGCTTTGATTGTATCATTTTATTTTATAAAATCGATGTTATGCATAATGACTTTGATCTTTATTCCCTTTGTTATTTCACTTTTCAGTGCGCCCTGGGCGCATCATCGCCTCCGCTTATGCAATCTGGCTCTGAATAATAATTAAATTTATAAATTAATTATCTTGATGAGTTTTTGTCGAAAATCAATTTCCACTCATTAGTATTTATAAGTTGTTTTGTTTCATATAATAGTAGAAAGCTTTGGTATTTATAAATAGAAATTGAAATTTTTATTTATTTATATAAAATGAATAGGATTTGGTAATAATTCGAGTCTTTTTTTTTTTAAAAACGAAAAAAAAGTTTTATAAAAAATTTTCAAAAAGAAAATTTTTAATTTTTTTTGATTTTGTTCTTGCGAAAAAAATTTTTTCAACATTTTTCAAATTTCTTGTTTTTATTTTCTTTTTTAAAAGTTTAACCCCCCATAACTTTTATGGTTTTAGGGGGATTACTTTCAAAATTAGTAGAATTGATCCTTATAATAAAAGTAATTTTTCCTGAAAAAGTTACGTTAATCCGATTTTTTTTTCAGCTTTTCTCGTTTGGACTTTTTAACCTCCCATAACTTTTTTGTTTTTAGGGGGATTACTTTTAGAAACAATAGGGATCTTCCCCTTATAGAACTTGATTTTTACTGAAGTCGAACATACCTGTATGTCAAATTTAAAGCCTCTAGCTTAAAGCGTTCTTAAGTTATCATTTCCACAAGATTTCTCGGAAAATACGACCGACAGAGAGAAATTTGGCATAAATCTTCTTTATCGAAATCAAAAAAATAAATATTTCAGGATTTTTCAATATTCCACTCCTAAGGGGGTTAAAAGGTTTTTTAAAGAGATAACTAATTATATTTTTTAACTAACCCGTTCCAAGAACCCGCTTCACGGCTATCTCTATATCTCTATATATATATATATAGGCTTACATCAAGCTGCGACGGGAGACGGGTGATGGGCCACGGGCGACGAGTGACGGGCGACGGGACTTCCTTATAGTTTTGAAGTATACCGCAACAGTGAACTTGATGCTTTTTAGTGTCTCGATTCCTACGCGGACGAAGTCGCGAAGTTATGCTAGTCATAAATATATAAATATTGAAATTATACACTTTATATATGATTTGTGAAAACACTGGGCCCTGAATCATTTTTTTATCGTGAAATCGGTTTCAGCTCATCAAAAAACATAGAAAATGATGGGTTAGAACCTTAGGACATAGACTTTTTTTCTAGGCTTGTGTTATTATTTATTATTATTAATTGGGATACCTGGTATATTGCATTACAACTATTCATAAAATAAACAATCAAAAGCTAGCGAGAAACGCGACTGCATCACTATGAATGAATATTTTCACTCTAGATAGATTATTATCTATCTAATACCATATCATTCACAAGAATTAATATGCTAATTTAAATAACAACAGACATAGAATTGCTTCGCAAAAAAATAGTATACACTGATAGAAAAATCTAAAAATAATACAACCAAACGGTGTGGTATATAATACCATTTTTACTATTATTCTAAAACATTATAACGTTATATTATAGTATATTAAAGTACTAGTTTCATAACATACGTTTTTAGCTCACGAGTACAAGTTTAGAAAACG
Organism: Brachypterus glaber; assembly: GCA_958510825.1. Lineage (NCBI taxonomy): Eukaryota > Metazoa > Arthropoda > Insecta > Coleoptera > Kateretidae > Brachypterus > Brachypterus glaber. Next base: position 6,504,122 of record OY294044.1, on the reverse strand, counting down.
AGCCACTTGCGGCGAGTTTTCTAAAGTACTAGTGCTCTAAAAACGTGTTATGAAACGAGTGCTTTATACAATTTTTTCTATTTTGCTCTAAAATTTAAAAAACTTACATTTAAATTGATGACTGATTTAGGGATTTTTGTTTTGGGTTGGCATTACAGTTTATACTATGTTTAAAATTCTAAGAACAAATGATATTTTGATATATTTTACAGTTATCTCTTCTTTTTTCACTGCAATTAACCAGTCCACAATTTTAACACAGTAAAAAATAACCCAAACACAAAATTTTGTAAAAAATTAAACTTTAAATCGACATTTAAATTTGAACGCAAAACGTCAAGAGATAGGCTTTTGTAGGTTGCCAACCCAACAGAAAAAAGTTAGAGACGTCTTATGGGCCTATAAGAAAACGCAAAATGCGTGTGATTATGAGCTTATAAGAGTCGCAAATTAGAAAAAGTATTTTAAGATAAATTGGCATTTAAATCTTTTTAGGGTCGCTAAAACTATGAACTCTTGTACATATTAAGCTCGAGATTAGGTTAACGTACTTTTTATAAGTTTTTAAAATTTAGTTTTAACCAATTTAAAGGCACAAAAGATACTCTAACGACTTTGAATAGAATACAAATATTTTCTTGGGATAAAATCTAAAATTCCAGCTGGAAAATTTCCCGCCCTAGATGCGAAAGGTCAAAGTAATTTGAGTACACGTGTAGAATTTACATAATTTCCAGTTGGAGCATAATAAAGCCACCTAAAAGGCAAAATAATATTACATATTTTAAGAAAACACACAGAAAAAATAAATCGATGTTTTCTGTTTTAATTTATATTACTAATATCCACCAGCTCATACGAGGGTAGGATGAAAAGTTTCCCCGGCCTAAGTACATGGGCGGATTTAGGGGAGGGGCCATGGGGGCCATGCCACCCCCCCCCCCCCCAGCGAGATAAACTAGCATAGAAATACCTTCAAAATTATATTTTTGGTGAAAGCGCAATTTTTTTCCTTATGGATGGCCCCCTCCCCTAAAATGAAATAAATCCGCCCCTGCCTAAGTATGAAAACAAACCAGTATCATTCAATGCACTTAGTCCAATGGTACCTCTTGTCTTTTATGCCATTTCTATAGACTTCTTTAGGTCTTCAAAAAAGGTGGTTGCTATGACCTTAGATGAAACTACTAATACTTAATAGTTTTAGCTTTTTAAAAGCTTAAACGCTTTTAAAAACTACTGCTAAATATAATTTTGTTTTAGCGTATATATTAAAGCTCTAAATCTTTTTTTTTTTTACTGAAATTATTTTTAACATCCCAGAAAACATTGGTTCGTTGGCCACCCGTTGGCAAAATATTGGCGTGCCAATGTTTCCTACATTGGACCAATGTTGGCAAAACTGCATTGGTCCTCCTATTAGCCACCCGAAGGCAAACAATTTTTTTTTAAATTTTTAATTTGGAAATTTATCATTGGACTTAGGTTGGCCAACTTACGTTGTTTCACAAAACTGCAGCCTTAGATTGGCCAATGTACGATTTTACGATCGAAATTATCGTTGGCTTTAAAGCGGCCTTCGGGCGGCCAATGTAGAGCCAATGCAGTTTTAGATAGATAGATAGATATTTATTGACGGAAGTTCCAATTTAACTAGAATCTATAATTTATTTGAGGCGTATATATATTTATAGTATTATTAATTTGAGCCATTTCGCCTCAATGACTATTTATATCGTAAAAATCTAAAACAGAAAATAAAATTAAAATGTTCTTATCAGGCGCACCTATTTCTAGATGCGCTGGTAAGGTATTGCGTTTAAAATAATACTTATCTGCTATATCTTCTTTACCTAAAAAATATTATTAGTCAATACCTTACCAAAGTTTAAAAATTTTGCCTAAATAGAGAATTTTCAATAAAATTCTTGATAAATCGTTAAAATAATTAAAAAAGAACGAAAAACTGAATAAAAGTTAACTTCTAACGTTTCGGGATCTAATCTGATCCCGTTTTCAAAGAAAATTATTAGTTTTGAAAGAATTTGTGCAATATTTGGCTTTATCAATCAAAATATGACAAATGTCAAAATATGTCATTTCGAGGTAATTGAAACAAAGACACCTGTAACAATAAAAACGTGTAGAGAAATTAATTTGGAAAAGGCGTTTTTGTTGAAAACGTGTAGAACTTCTCTTGGAAAAAACTTTTATTGAAAAGAGGGCAAAGTTAAGTTACCGCGTAATACTTCATCATTAAGTATTGGTGTCCAAATATTAGATAAAGATGAAGAGCATTCGCTAATACAGTTATCTCTACATAATTTTATGAAAATTGATTCTTTTAGCTTTCGTATTTCTGTGATAGGCTATTTAGTTAAAATTTTTGTATTATCAAATAAAAAATGGTGACAATTATTAAATGAGTGATCAACTAATTTTGAAGAAAATGTTTTTCTTTTTTGACAGTTAACTTTATGTTCTGTCAGACGGACAGATAAAGGCCTACCAGATTCACCGACATAAAATTTCCCGCATTGACAGGGAATGCAATAAACGCTGTTTTTAGAATTTATATTTGCATTAAAAGGCTTAGTTTTTGTAAGAATTTGACGTAAAGTATTATCTGTTTTAAAAGCCGTACGTATATTAAATTTAATACCGATACGTTTTAAAGACTCAGACAAACCTGGTACATAAGGTATTATTAAATTTAACATTATATAAAAAATACAGTTTAAAATATACTTATAAAAGAATACATAATAATAAATAAATAAAATAAAATAACAGGTACAAAAAATAACAGGTACAAAAAATCACATTTGTCCAAGCTGCAATTTTACATGGTTTTTAAATCTATATAGTGATACTGAAAAATCTAAATTAAATTTATTCGCTGTTGTACACAACCTATTAATTGGAGAGTTTAACATGTAATTCGTTCTACAACGGTCTATATAGAAAATTTGAGTTAAAGATACTCTAGTAATTTGGCCCGGTACTAAAAAATTTAGTAGCGATAGCATTCTGGGACAATCCGTAGGTCCATTTATTAATTTATATAAGAAAACTAGACAATATTGGCCGTCGTATGCGCCCTTAGGGTTGCTGATATCTCCTCAGTATGTAGGCCCAATGTAGGTTTACCTAAGGGCTGCCAACGAACCAATGTTTAATGAGATTTATATCAGGAATTTAAAATTTCTTTAAAGTACTGTAATCAATTAATTTCCTTGGAAGGCTTAAAACTTTGCTTAGGTACATACCTTATATGCTTAATAACATATTAAAAATTGAAGAAAATCTACAGGTCAGCAAATAATGTTTGTGTGCCACGTATTTTAATGACGGTCTGACAAGAAATGACGCTTCAAAAAACAAAATAAAATCATGCAAGCAACACGCTATGTATGGGTTAGGCCCGAAACTTTGTATCCCATCCTCGTACATAAAAAAATATTCTTCATATAAGTTTATTGATTTACTTAAAAATATTGTTTTTATTTAAAGCTCGTCAAATATTAAGAAAATCTAATAAACTTCATGTAATTTTAACGCAAAACTTTAAATTTCATTATATTATGCAATATTTCACGGTAAATTATATATATTTTTTTTCCACTACTAGCTTTAGAACATACCATTATTTATCATGTTTTCAGACTGACACAGACAAAAAAAAGCACCAATAAAATTTTAATGCTGCTGGGCGATTCTTCATTTAAAACTAAAAAGCAAAAAAGTATTCTTCACCAAAATACCTAAGTTTAATATTAAAGGAGTAATAGCCTTTTAAAAAGTAACATTTTTAGTGGCACAAAATGTTACTTCCTCTTAATTGCATTTTTTTTTGAAAACGGTTGCTCCTACAGTGTTACTGTGTGACATTTTTTATGTATTTTTACTCAAGGAATCTATATTTTTTACCAAAAATCGAAAAAAAAATACATAAAAAAGTTTGAGGCAAAATGTGTTAAGCCTCATGTATTTTGTCCGTCTAGGCACGCCTCTGGATAAATTAAAAAAAAAAAATAACATAAACTTATTGCCCTTATTAATACTAATATACATGCAAAAGCTCGTCGCTCTAGCATAAATGGAACAAAAGTTATTAATTAAAAACCTTATTTTTATTGCAATTTTAAAGAGCCGTACTGCCGTCCTAAGCCAATAAGACGCAACTCAAAATTTAAATATTCTGAGCTATTGAACATTTTCTAAATTTGAAATCAGCACCGATATTTTTGGATATATATCAGAGTCTTTATGCTAAAAGTTAAGTAAATATTATTTCTGTATAAAATTTTATCCATTTACATCAATATATTATAATATAAATGAGATACGTCTAATTAGCTAAGTAATTTCCGAGAAAATTGCAATTCCTTAGGAAATAAGACGTAACTCAAGTTATTAAAATAGAAAAAAAATGACATTCTTAATGTCCTGATATACGTCTTATTCGCTTAGGAGTAGCAGTTTTCTCGACAATTACTTAGCTAAATAGACGCATATTGTATAAATTTAATATTATATTATATAAAAATTATAATTAATTTCGATTTAATTATAATACAGAATCTTATAGTTGGTTTAAATTTACGTAAATAAATTCAACTCATTCAAAAAATATATATTTTTTAAAAATAAGAAACACAAAAATAAAATTATTTAAAATAAAATTAATTTTCACTTTCTGGCAGGCTTTCCCAAAACTGAAGTCTATTGTTCATTACTCCACCCAAATTTTTGATAATATTTTCCTTTTTCTTGATTGAAATTTCCAGTACTTTTTCTTGTTTTTATGGTGGTGGCAAAATAAGATTTTTCTTTTAGCTGTAAGAAAGTTTGCTGTAAATGATGAACCATCAAAATCTTTTTGGTAGGCGATTTCATATGATCCTCTATGTACCTTTACCTGGACCATTTCGTGAAGGTATGGCCTAGGATCTAGACTGTTTAATTTATACTGGGAGGAATAATCCTCCCAAATATAAAAATTATCCAATTCCATCGGAAATACTTCAGTTTGAGAAGAAGTTAATTTAACAGCCTTTATAAAGTCATACAATTTATTTTCCATTTTTCTCATAGACTGTTCCACTTTATGATGGAAGGAATCTGCAACCATGAAAGTATGACCTGGCTCAAAATATTTTAAAGTTATATCATTTGCAGAAATCTTATCTGAATTAACCATATAAATTAAGAATGAAAACAATGTCCAGTTTTTATTTTGGGCGCTGCAATTATCAAGCCAGATGACTATTTTCTCGCTTATTAATCAAAAACTGATAAAAGGTGCTTATTATTTCTTCTTTGTTTCTCTTAAAAAGGGCATCATGCCAAAGAACTGCAAATGGTTTTCCGCTTTTTTGTTTTCCAACGGGGGCAAAAGATTCATTATAAACAGTTAACCTGTTGGTAAATATTGCAGACTTAAACATATCGAGTCTAGGTAACATAATAACTTTCTCTCATCACCGTCAAATGATGGTGAACCAGAAGACGGTTCACCATCGTTTTGGTTATTTGCGTTAAAAGACATAACCCTTGCTTAGCCAAAAAAACGTAACTTAATTTGACAGATATTAATTGTCATAAACGTAAACTACAAACAAGTGATAATCTTAAGCAATTTAGAATTAACTAAGAGATACGTCTATTTTGCTTAAGAAAATGAGTTACGTCTAGATCGCTTAGGTTTTTTTTAGAATTTTTGAGATGCGACAAACTTTGTTAGCATTTTATCATGTTTTATCATAAATATTTATTCATTTTGGTTTGGATACATGTAGAAAAGAGCTTTATTTGTATGAAAATCCAAAAAAATTAAAATCGACCAAAACTTGAGTTATGACGTTTTGGCTTAGTACGATAGCGTAGCTCCCTTAGAACTCATTTCCGGACCAACCTTTATAGGACCTTTCTTTAGCGTAGTATCACCTCTTAAATTTAACGAACTTATTTCTGATTAACACTGTATACTTAAATTCAAAGAATTTAAATCAAATATTTTATAGAGCATAACAAATGCAAGTATCTTATGTTTTCCAATATGCACTCGAGCAAATTGTAGTTTTTATTTCGACATTAGGCTTTGAAATAAGACTTTACTCTTCCTTTAATTACACAAATAAATTTAACAGGCATACACTGTAAAAATTTGGGGTAAAATTTATTGTTGGATTAAGATTATATTGTATAACTAAACTTTTCGTTTTTCTCCCTAGTGAAAAAAATCACGGCAACCTTGATAATATAGAAATATACATACTAAGTGATTTACTGGTAGAAAAATTAGGTTTGGTGATGTTTTGTAATAAATAATCTATTTAATAGTAATTATATACCAAGGTAGAGAAGAAATTTTTTATAGACGAGCGTATTAAATAACGAGCTGCATAGCAGCAAGGGATTTAGGAGTGCGAGGCTATAATAGTCTTCTCTACCGTAGTTTATATATTAGTTTTTTCACTACTAGCACTATTTAACTATTTTTATTCTAAGAATAAAATAAATTATTAACAGAAATGATATTTCTGGAAATTTTCATAAAAATAAAGTAGCCTTGATTAATGACATTTCGACACTCCCATCCAACAAGGTTGTAACTCAAGTTAGACCCATTTTGAGTTATACTCATAGGTAAACGCCTTGAAAAAAGATACACATGGTGGTAATACTCAGATTTCTCCACAGGCCATTTTAGCCAAACGTTTACCTAAAAACACTAAAGTATGAAATTCTAAACTTGAATATTATCAGAAACAAAAAATAAATAAAAAATAAATACTTATACAGTTAAATAGAGAATTTTATAAGCTTTCAAATGATGTATCACATGGCTACCTTTTCTACTTCAATCATTTGCCCAGCCTTAAATACAAAAAAAATATATTTAAGAAATTTAGCTGTCGTGAAAAATGACAATATATGAGTTACGGCTTTGTTGCTTGGGGGTATCGATTTGCTCAAATAAACATTTTGAACTGACGTTTAAAAAAGTTATTTAAAGCTTTTTTCTTGGGTTTAATTAGTAAAAATTGCACAAAGAACTGAAACATCTTAAGCGGCAGAAATCAGTTGTTTATAAAATTTACTCCTACTAGGAGAAAAAAAATTATTATTGCTATAGGTGAAGAAAATTGATTTTACAGTCTGCAAACATGATAAATAATGGTATGTTCTAAAGCTAGTAGTGAAAAAACGAATTTATTTGATTTTAACAAAGAAATTATTTAAAAATATCGTTGTTTAAATTGCTTAAAATTTATCGTCCACTTCCATTTTTTCAAACTGAATTTTGTGTCAACCAAAGTAACTTTTCGCGATTCACAGGTTCCTTGATAAAATTAAATTTCGAAAATAAAACATCTGGTTTTAGGACGCATAGCTTTTAATTTTAATTTTAATATTTTGTAACTTACCCTTATTATGTGTGCAGAAGAAGAAATTCATCCTATAAAAAATGTAATATTGAAACGTACTGAAACAAATAGAGACGATTAAAAAAACGTATTGAAAAGTAATTTTTAATACGTATTTGGAATTGTCTGAATGTGTTTGGACCGCTCTGTATAAGGGCGCCCGGCGGAAAAACGACATACCGAATCGGTATTACCGATAGACAGACATTTTTAAAATATCCCCTCAAAAGACTTAAAACGTTCAGAAACAAATTTTTGAAAAAAATAAAGTATATGTCAATTTATTCATATTTAAAATATAAAAGTATTAGAAAAACAAATAAGTTGCATCTGTTAATTTTTTTTTACATCTTGTAAAATAATTTTAAATTGTTTCTTCATTGAAACCATACACTTTTTAACAAAAAGTTTATCTTTACAAGTTTTTCCAGTACTTATCAATTAAGGTTCAACTGTTTTGACATGAAAAATAAACGGTATTTTGCATTTTGAGAGATTTGTTCAATTAGACATATTGTTATATCCGCGAAATTGCCGCCATTTATAATAAAAAATTCGATTTTACCAAAACAACAAAAATGCAGTAACGACCTATTTACTCAGCAGGGCAGTATATATAGTCTTTCTCTCTGTGTAAAAAACTTTTATCAATTATACTATCTTATAAATTATATAATTTATACAGAGCGGTCCAAAAGTCACCCCCCCCCCCCCTCTTAACTTTTGAACGAGATATCGACTTCAAATTTAGAACTCTTAAATAAGATAACTTAAACTATCTTTAAGCATATATTTGATACTTTTAGCTCTTAAAATGTGGGCAGGGGGGCATGGGGCGAAATTTTTTTAAACGGAAAGGTGGGTCGTGTCATTTTAAAGCTCTTACAGTTCTCCATTTAACTGTATATTTTTGATTTTTTTTAAAATTTTTTTTTTGGGTTTAAAATAGGGTTGAAAATGGGTATTTTTGTCAAACAATTTTTTAAAAATGCCCAATTTTATAATGAAAAAAAGTAAATTATACTTTTAAATTAATTTTAGTTGACATAAATAAAAATTAACAAAAAAAAACTTAAAAATTTATTTTTTTAGCACAAAAAACTGAAAAATCAAAACCTTAAAAAACATGTTTAAAAATTTTAAAAATATATGGTTATATAGAGAATTTTAAAGGCTTTAAAATGATGTATCACACGACCCCCCTTTCCATTTAAAAAAATTTCCCCCCATGCCCCCCTGCTCACATTTTAAGAGGTAAAAGTATCAAATATATGCCTAAAGATGGTTTAAGTTGTCTTATTTAAGAGTTCTAAATTTGAAATCGATATCTCAACTCTTTCAAAAGTTAAAAGGAGGGGGGGTGACATTTGGACCGCACTGTATATGATATAATAAATTTAAAACTAAAAATAGAATTGTAATTTTTTTGGTGTCGTTAAAGAAAAACTATTTTTATATTTTACAAATTATTTTTATCAGGCCAAAAAGTCCAAACCAAACAATGATTAAAGTATTCATATTATTTGTAATTTTGGCGAAGGCGCACCTATAGCAAACGCAGCTTTTTTGAGGACCATTATATTCACCTCTAATCCAATCCAATCCAAAAGTCCAATGGCTTTTCCCTTTGGGTAGTTGACCAGCTCGATCTAGTATAATTTTCGGCCTACGCAAAACCGTTTCACTCTGTAATGATGTTTGCGCAGACGCCAACTTATAAAAAAACTTATCTCTTTGAAATTCATAAAAAAATATCCACGTGCACAACGAAATACATTGAATTTAAATTTAACATCATATATTAATAATCACGACTCACTTAAAACTTTACAATTAAATGACCACTTTCACGACATTACATAAAATAAAAAATAAAATTAATCAAGTCCTGTGCATATCAATGATTGCGATGCTGATGCTGGAGTAAATCCGCCAAAGCGGTCACATCCGTCCCTTACAAAGATCACGCTGCGACTCATATTCATCAGTAGTAGTAGTAAGAGTTGGGAGGCTGTAAGCCAGGCAATTAGGACATTATGGCCCTTTTGCCAGCCCCGAGCTGTCCCAACCACATATCTACCCTACTCCCTGCCTAAACCTACCGGACCTCCTTATAAAGGTCGCGATATCTGTCCAGGCAAGGGTACCCAACTCCTCTCTTCGAATATCCCCTGTCGTACTCTGCCGTACCGATCGCATTGTCCTAGGAAGTGGAAGGGCGATTCTTCCGAAGAATGGATAGACGAAGAATTTCTTCGTACATCCCGCAACCTGAACAGATGGGTTTGTTACCGACCTTTATCTTGAACAGGTGCCTTCCTAGTCCACAGTGACCCATGAGGATCCCTGTGGCTGATCGTAATTTTTTTTTAAAGTTTTTTATATATTTTTTTTTTTTGAAAAAAATTGGGTAAATTTACTGTGGATAGTATAAAATGGAATGCGTAGCATTACATATCTTCACGGCTTGTTTTCATTATAAATTTTATTTATTGTGTTGCTTTTCTAAAAATAAATAAAATATAAAAACTTTCATCTTCGGGTTTAGACCGTGTCGCATTGTATGGATTTTCACTTTCCGACGTTTCGTCTCTTACTGCTAGAGACGAAAAACATCGGAAAGTAAAAATACGGTCTAAGGCGGAAAATAAAAGTTCTTTACATCTTAGGGGCCGTCAAAGCTTAAAATCTAAAATAAATAAAATAACCCCCTTTAAACTCTGCGTAACGGGATTATATCCAGAACTTTTTTTATTTTTATAAACCGCATATACCGGGTGTCCCACCAGGTTCTTGACAAGCTATATCTCCGTTATTTGGTAAGATAGGATTTTCTGCAAAAAACAACTGTAAATGGGAGCCATTGAAGTTTTTATTTACGTATCCAAAACCACCCCTTGCTTACCCACCCCCTTTAAACCACTCCCAACTTCTGTTTTTCAAATGGCACTCCCCCATTTTTATCAAAGAATATGAAAGTACATTTTATTTTGAATTCAACCATGTATTATAAGTGGTATCTTATCATTTAAGGGGCTCCAAATAACAATTATTATTTATTAATAATAGGGTGGTGTTTAGAACAAAGTGGCATCAGTTCTCTTTTAGATATAATCTAACGTGAGTTTTTGACATTTTTGGACAAAAAGTAGTACTTGTGATCTGATTGGGTTGTACTTTGGAGCCCCTTAAAAAAAAGATATTACTTAAAATACATGGTTGAATTTAGAATAAAATTTTAGTAAAGATAGGGGGTGCCATTTAAAAAACAAAGTTGGGGGTGGTTCCAAGAGGGTGGGTAAGTAAGGGTTAGTCTTGCATATGTAAATTCTACTTTGACTAGAATTTAATTTTGTTTTTTTTTTCGATCATATACTTTCATATTCTTTGATAAATATAGGGGGTGCTATTTGAAAAACAGAGGTTGGGGGTGGTTTCAAGAGGGTGGGTAAGCAAGGGGTGGTTTTGGATACGTAAATAAAAACTTCAATGGCTTCCATTTAACGCTGTTTTTTGCAAAAAATTCTATCTTTTTAAATAACGGAGACATAGTTTGTCAAGAACCTGGTGGGACACCCGGTATGTTAATATTGCCACGTTTTTCTGCAGGAATCATTAATTTTTGATCAAAAATAAGAGCAAAAATCAACAGAAACCAGTACTAGGTGTACTAATCACGTATTAGTTTAAAAGGACGTATGTGGACTTGTTAAGTTTTGAGTGAATGCCCCTCATTTTACCACGCAAAATTATTATACTTCCACTTTAATTTCTGTAAATTTTGTTTCAGTGATCCCGCAATCATGTCGATATAAAGGAGTGAAGTACGAGTGCGGGTTAGTCTTGCATATGTAAATTCTACTTTGACTAGAATTTAATTTTGTTTTTTTTTTCGATCATATACTTTCATATTCTTTGATAAATATAGGGGGTGCTATTTGAAAAACAGAGGTTGGGGGTGGTTTCAAGAGGGTGGGGTAAGCAAGGGGTGGTTTTGGATACGTAAATAAAAACTTCAATGGCTCCCATTTAACGCTGTTTTTTGCAAAAAGTTCTATCTTTTAAATAACGGAGACATAGTTTGTCAAGAACCTGGTGGGACACCCGGTATGTTAATATTGCCACGTTTTTCTGCAGGAATCATTAATTTTTGATCAAAAATAAGAGCAAAAATCAACAGAAACCAGTACTAGGTGTACTAATCACGTATTAGTTTAAAAGGACGTATGTGGACTTGTTAAGTTTTGAGTGAATGCCCCTCATTTTACCACGCAAAATTATTATACTTCCACTTTAATTTCTGTAAATTTTGTTTCAGTGATCCCGCAATCATGTCGATATAAAGGAGTGAAGTACGAGTGCGGCCTGAGCATCAGTTGCGTGCTGGGAGGCGGCCGACCTTTGGACCTGTGCTCCGGTGGGATGATATGGGCGTGCTGCGTCGATAGGGATATGCACACAGCCACCCATCATCCCGACGTAGGTGTCCTCAATAACGCCAGTAAGTTACGGCGATTATTCTGTTGCAATTTTGCTTTTCCGTCAAAAAAATAAAATTGAAAAAATTACACTTTTAGCCAAATATGTGACTATGGTGGAGTAAGCTCTGTCTGTTTAAAAACACCATTATATACTTTGTACTTATATGTATGTACTTTTTGTCAATAGAAATACCCAGGTTTTCAATATGATCATCAATAGTTTGTTTGGGTCTTTAAGAGACAGGCGCAGCCTATGGCTCATTTATCTAAAAAAATATTTAATCTGAATTGAAAGTTGGGGCAGTGAGTCTATGCTCACTGATGCGAGTTGCATCTGTCATAATTTGGGGGGGAGTGAGTCTCTGCTCACTGATGCGAGTTGCATCTGTCATAATTTGGCGCTGTGGAGTGGGTGGGAGGGGGATGGGGAGGGATGGGGTAGGGAGAGGAGGGATGTGCGGGAGGAGTGAGACTATCTCACTGATGCTGGGAATGCATCTGTCCTGTATTAGTGGGTACCATTACTGGTTGAGGACGTTTTTGATCTTTTTGTGAGTGTTGTGTATTTCGTGGTCGTAATCTAGAAAGTTTGAAATGAGGGGGTTTGGGTGATCTAAATTGTCTTGTATAAAAGACGTGCTGTAGCGGATGATTTCCGTTTTTAGGGGGGGCATTTCGAGATCTCTGTGTATCTGGTTGTTCCTCATGAACCAGGGGGCATCGAGGCATATTCTGAGTGCCTTGTTTTGGAAGGCCTGAAGTTTTGCTGAGAGCGCTTTGTTAAGGGTGATTTTGTTCCAGGCTGGGGCTCCGTAAAGAAGTACCGGCTTTAGGGTTTGGTTGTAAAGAAGAAGTTTGTTTTTAATGGATAGCGGACTCTTTCTACCTATTAAGGGGTAGAGTTTGGAGAGGCGGCAATTTGCTATTTGGAGGGTGTTTTTGACGTGCTGATCCCAGTCTTTCAATATGAAGAGTTCATAGGTACACTAAAAACAATTTTGCACCGATGAACACTTTATTGTACCAATGCTTAAAATTCCTTGCCTTTGTGCGTAAATTCATTATAACAACGAATTTTTTATTAAATAAATTTTACATTTAGACAACCAATTTTAAGAATTGATATAATAACAATTTTATTGTCACAATTAAAAACGTACATCGGTGCAAAATCAATGTAATTTTATTGATCTGACGTTCATTTTTATTGATATCATTTTTGGTTCAGTGAAGACGATTGGAGATCTGAACACAGATTTAAAATCAGCGATAACAATCCTACAAAGTGCCCACCCCACCCAAAAATGGTAAACATTTAATATTTTTAAAATCGGTGTAGATTCCAGGGACTTTTTTAAGCATTTAATGAACTAAACTAAATCTACATTTTGCAGCAAGGCAGGTTGTTTTACCCAACTTGGAGCAAAGGCTTTCCAGCTTTAAGCTCTCTGGTGAGAATATTTAAATAAAATTTGGTCCAGGTTTTGTCAAAAAAATTCAACTTAGTTACATACTTAATTAGTTCGGAAAGCGACTTTTCTATTTTACTCGATACCCACATCCAGATCCGCGGACAAGCCCTTTGAAATTTTAATCAAATACGATAACAAATGTTGTAATTCTGTCATCGTTAATTAGCGCGTAATTTGACTGTGTGGTCAAGATAAAACATCACAATTTACAATTTTGGCGAAGGCGCACTAACGTCATAACTACACAAACTCAGAAAAAAATAAAAATGTCAATTACTCTTAATCAGCCTCTATTTTTCTTATGAAATTTTGGGCGTTAAAAAGGAATTTGACAATAAAATAACTCGATCGGCAAAAGAAACTTTAAATTCGCTTGCACCTAAACTATTGGATTTTGGGAGGGGTAGTTTTCGTGAAAAAAAAAATCTTACTCCACCTGCTAAGGGGCAGGGGGTAGTTTTCTTGAAAATTAATATATTGGGGTTTTGAGGTCGTTAATGAATTTTTTTTTTATTTCACCCCCTGAGGGATGGGGGATTGAAAATTGGTATATTTTTAAGGTTGCTAAAAGTAAATCTAATAATAAAAAATCCATTTTACGCGGGAAGGTGTAAAATGAGAAAGCTTTTTTACTGGGCAGTGTATTTTTCTTTATTCTTAAGATATTCTGGGTGATCCTTTATAAATCCACCTGAAATTGTAAGTGGGATAGGTAAATAAAGAAGAAATTGATAGTCGATATACAAATTTATTTAAGAAGGTATAGCTATTTGCTGACATATATTGAAAAACATTTTTGTTTACTTATTTCTATTTCTTTTTTTTTTCTTTGATCCCCAAAGCAATTTTTACATCAGAATATATTAAAAATTTACTTTTAAAATATCATAGAAACATTACACTCAGAAAAATTCGTTGTATTTTTAATACTGAATGCATAGGCGTAACGAGGGGGGGCTTAGAGGGGCTTAGCCCCCCCAAATTTTTCTAAGCCCCCCCAAATCAAACTATAAAAGTCTCACAGACTTTTTGACTTTTTGACTTGGTTACGCCTCTGACTGAATGTTAGTTGTTAATAAATATCTTTTCTTGCATCGTCAATATTGGTATTTAATACTGAAATGTGTGTATTGCATACAAAATATTGTCATACCAACATAGAGACCGTGCTGGTACATTTGAATCCCCACGTAACATGTGTTTATTAATAATTTTTTGAAATCGGGTTCTAAATAAGTAAGATATGCTAAAAAAACTAATTTTTTTTAACTGGTTTCGACTCAGAAAGGTCTAAAACGTCGAGAAATATGAAAAAAAAAACATGGTCATAGATTTTGAATTTTCAACGAAGATTTCAATACATCGGCAACCTTAGTTGCACTAAGTGCCGATGTATTTAAGGCAAAATCTGAACGACCTACTTTTCGTTGAAAATTGAGCCCCCAAAAATTAATAGTTAAAGTGCTAGAGCACTTAGAAAGTTTTGAGAGCTGTAATGCACCGGTCTTATGAGAAAGGGGTTTTGGTCAGATATGGCTCTAATTTGAATACAAAATTATAATTTTCGACTTTCTGATTAAAAATTTCTTCGGACACAACTCCCAAAATCCAATAGTTTAGGTGCAAGCGAACTTTAAAGTTTCTTTTACCGATCGAGCTATTTTATTGTCAAATTCCTTTTCAACTCCCAAAATTTCGTAAGAAAAATAGAGGCTGGTTAAGAGTAATTGACATTTTTATTTTTTTCTGAGTTTGTGTAGTTATGACGTTAGTGCGCCTTCGCCAAAATTGTAAATTGTGATGTTTTATCTTTGACCACACAGTCAAATTAAGCGCTAATTAACGATGTCAGAATTACAACATTTGTTATCGTATTTGATTAAAATTTCAAAGGGCTTGTCCGCGGATCTGGATGTGGGTATCGAGTAAAATAGAAAAGTCGCTTTCCGAACTAATTAAGTATGTAACTAAGTTGAATATTTTTGACCAAACCTGGACCAAATTTTATTTAAATATTCTCACCAGAGAGCTGAAAGCTGCAAAGCCTTTGGTCCAAGTTGGATCAAACAACCTGCCTTGTTGCAAAATGTAGATTTAGTTTAGTTTATTATTTGCTTTAAAAAGTCCCCGGAATCTACACCGATTTTAAAAATATTAAATGTTTACCATTTTTGGGTGGGGTGGGTCACTTTGTAGGATTGTTATTGCTGATTTTAAATCTGTGTTCAGATCTCCAATCGTCTTCACTGAACCAAAAATGATATCAATAAAAATGAACGTTAGATCAATAAAATTACATGGATTTTGCACCGATGTACGTTTTTAATTGTGACAAGAAATTTTTTATTATATCAATGCTTAAAATTGGTTGTCTTAATGTAAAATTTATTTAATAAAAAAAAATTCGTTGTTATAATGAATTTATACATAAAGGCAAGGAATTTTAAGCATTGATTCAATAAATCGTTCATCGGTTCAAAATTATTTTCAGTGTTACGGTGGCAAAGTAAATAAACTTTTTAAAACCCTAATTTTTATATTTTTATTTAACAATTATTTCAAATTTTTGTTTTTTCCGATGTCAGTTTTTATTGAGTATTTTTTTTTATCGTACTTTCCTAGAGAACCTTGACTATTATCAAGGGTAATATCATAAGTGATACTGGGTTAGGTATCGGTGGTTTTTACATAAATTTTACGAATATTAATCCCAATGACGAAAATGCAACGACTGCTTTAGCAGGAGTTACATTTTCCAAAAATTGGAATTAATGAGTAAAATTTGAAAAAAAGCGCCGGTACCTAACCTCGTATCACAAATTGATATACACGGTGTATTTGAAATAGCGTCGGAAATTTTAACAGGTGATTCTACATGATAAAATATGACAAAAAGTTCCTATGAACATATGTCTAAAAATGCGTCATAGGGGAGCTACGCCCCTTTGAAAGTGGCTAAAAAAAATCGGTTTTTATTTTATAACTCAGGAACCCTTTGAGATATATCAACGAGGCTTTGCACGTCAACTAATCCTACCAAGGCCCGTTTTTATGTGTTATTTTCATGTACTTATTTCAACCAGGGGTGTGCGAAACGGGGGGGGCTTATCAGTTTTTTGTCCCAAACTTTTTTCTGTGTAACTTTTTTGCAATTTTATTTTTGAAATGTGATTCCTCAGGTCTAAATACATAAAAAAGGTACTCTTGTTGTAATACTGTATTATTAACCGTTTTCGAGAAAAATTCATTTGAAGGTGAAATTTCACGGTTCGAGGACGAAAAATTAAATACTAAAATGTTGAAAACCAAAATTTTAATGATGCAGGGCGAATGTACATTAAAAACTAAGAAAAAAACCTCATATACAGGTACTTCCAAAAATCAATCCTAATGGAGCTATGGTCTCCTAAATATGCACCATTTTTAAAGGGCTATTGTAGCTTTAAAAGCGTTTTTTCGACCTACATGTATGGAAACTTTTTTTCTTAGTTTTTGATGTAGAATAACATTGAATTATTAAAATTTTGGTTTTCGACATTTTAGTATTTAATTTTTCGTCCTCGAACCGTGAAATTTCACCTCCAAATGAACTTTTCTCGAAAACGGTTAATCCTACAGTATTACAACAGGAGTACCTTTTTTATGTATTTTGACCTGAGGAATCATATTTCAAAAATAAAATTGCAATAAAGTTACACAGAAAAAAGTTTGGGACAAAAAACTGATAAGGCCCCCACGTTTCGCACACCCCTGGTTTAAATAAGTACGTGAAAATGACATACAAAGATGGGCCTTATTAGGATTAATTCAGGTGCAAAACCTCGTTAATATATCTCAAAGGGTTCCTGAGTTATTAAATAAAAACCGATTTTTTTTAGCCAATTTCAAAGGGGCGTAGCTCCCTTATGACGCATTTTTAGACATATGTTCATAGGAACTTTTTGTCATATTTTATCATGTAGAATCACCTGTTAAAATTTCCGACGCTATTTCAAATACACCCTGTATAGGGAGAGAATATAATTTATATTTAACACACATACCTCTTAATTATAACGTATTAATCCACAAATAAATTATATTTTATAAATTTAAAAGCAAACAATAAACACGATTTTAGATTAGAGAAAATAGGGGTAAAAAAACCATCGTAGGGGTAAGGTATATTCACTTATTAGTACAGCATACTACATATATATATATATACATATATATATATATATATATATATATATATATATATATATATATATATATATATATATATATACAGGGTGTTCTGTGAGGAAAGGGAAATATTTAAAGGATGTGTTCTAGAGGTCAAAATAGGAAAAAAAGTTCCCATAAATATATGTCCAAAACCGACTCGTAAGGGAGCTACGCACTTTCAAAGGGGTACCAAAATTTCGATTTTTTTATTAATAACTTAGGAACCCTTTGTGTTATATCATCGAGATTTAGAGTGTGATCTGTGCTTTATAAGACCTATCAGCCAATGGTATTTGCATGAAGTTAATTTAACCAGGGACGTCCGTAATGGGGGGTCTTATCACTTTTTTGCCCCAAACTTTTTTCTGCTTAACTTTTTTGAGGGTTTAGTTTTAGAATAGTATTACCAAAGTAAAAACACATTAAAAAGTTATTCTTGTTGCAATACCATAGGATTAACCGTGTTCGAGAAAAATACAATTAAAGGCAAAATTACACGTTTATAGAACCAAAAATTAAACACTAAAATGTTAAAAACCTAAATTTCAATAATGCAGGGTAATTCTACATTGAAAGCTAAGAAAAAAAGTTTTATACGTGAATGTGCAAAAATCGCTTTTAAAGGTAACATGACCCTTTAAAATTTTTGGAAACCATAACTCCCTTAGCATTGATTTTTGGAATTACGTATACAAAAACTTTTTTCTTAGTTTTTGGTGTACAGAAACCCCACGCCATTGAAATTTTGGTTTTTAACATTTTAGTGTTTATTTTTTGGTTTTCGAAAGGTGCAATTTTGTCTTTAATTGTATTTTTATCGAAAACGGTTAATCCTATGGTATTACAACAACAGTACCTTTTTTATGTGTATTTATCTTAGTAATACTATTCTAAATATAAACCCACAAAAAAGTTAAGCAGCAAAAAGTTTGGGGCATAAAAGTGATAAGACACCCCATTACGGACGCCCCTGGTTAGATTAACTACATGCAAATGCCATTGGCTGATAGGCCTTATAAAGCATACATCATTTGCTAAAACTCGATGCTATAATACAAAGGGTTCCTAAGTTATTAATAAAAAATCGAAATTTTTGGTACTCCTTTGAAGGGGCGTAGCTCCCTTACGAGTCGTTTTTGGACATATGTTTATGGAAACTTTTTTTCTTATTTTGACCTCTAGAACACACCATTAAAATATTTCCTTTTCCTCGCGGAACACCCTATATATAAATTGTATTCTCAATAAAAATTTGTTATTAAATCTACATTTATTATTAATCCCAAATGTATATACATAATTTATACCTAATCCATTCTCAAAAACAATATGTATTAACACATACCACTGTTCAACTAACCAATCTCAGATACGTACCATCTAGTTGGCTATTATCCACCGGATCCTGATCATCCGGAATCTAACGCTGTGGACCAACCACCATATAAGCCTCATCAGCATCATATACCCCACGTTAGGCCTTTCGACGATTACGAGGACGATTATCCCGAAGAAAGTGGGGGTGGCTCAGCGAGGCCTTATGGGCATTTTGATGATCCGCCCAATGATAGTGGTAACTAACGGTTTATGTTGGAAAATGAAGCACCAATTTGCAAAATCTTTATAGCACTACATATGGCCTATTTTAATTACCTTTGTTTTTTCTGTTACTCTTGCTGCATGTTTTTCTGTTAATTTATATTTGTAATGTAAAAGATTTAAAGTAATATTTGTTTTGTGCAAAATTTATATATGTATAAATTTAATTAGTTTCAACATAGAAAGCTGCAACTTTATAAAGGAATCACAAAGAAATACATTTTTGTTAGCTCGTTTATAATAACTTACTTTAAAAGTAATTTTTATAAAATTTATTTTTACACGGTTTAATATACATATGAATTATTTATAATTATAATATTTATTATTAACAGACTCTGAGGATGAGGAAGCTATTCGTTTGTTCATGTGCGTAGCATGAATTCAGCACTGATTAGAAGCGACCGCTAGTCGCCTGTCCCCACTCTGCAACGAAGAAACGCCAGCGTATCTTTAATAAACGCTAAAAAACATGACAAAAGATGACTCATGTGTTCCATATCGGAGATGAAAAAATCGAACACCCATAACTGACAACGGGATATTGTTTCTAATGCTTTCAGAATTACATGTTCGTTGAGAACAAAATCGTAGGTGTAGCCGTTTTTTATTCCATCAAAAATTAGTATATATATGTGACCCAAAAAAAATTCAAATTAAAAAGTTTGGAGGTCTCACCCCTTAAATTTGTTTATTGGGGTAAGAGTTTCATCCCTATTTTTTTTCAAAATTTTTGAAAAAATCTAGAGGTCGCTCACAGCCATTTTTCAAAAAATATGTTTGCTTAGCTTTTTTTATTTTTTTCAAGGCCCAAGGATTTTTTATTTAAATATTTTTAACACGAAACGATATAAAGGGATAGTAAATTGCTAACCTAAAAAAATCGAGTTGTCAGTTATGGGGTGTTCGATTTTTTCTCTCTCCGTAAGCTTAAAGCCCACCGTGCTGTATATCCGATAAAAAAATATAGTTGTTTTTATGTGAGGACATATTGGGCAATGTATGAAGACAATGAAAAACATTTTTTGTGCCTGTAATTAGACCTAAATTCGAGCAATGTAGTGAAATTTCAAACTTTAAAGGGCACAGCTCCGCCATTTTGAAAGAAAAATTCAGATTTTTTTTGAGCAGTTTACTATCTATTCCCTAAAAACCTCACCCCAAAATTAGTAAAATAATATAAAAATATTTCGAGGTTGAGGTTATTTTTGGTCTTTGGTGACTGTAGGTTGAGGATATTTTTTGTCTTCGGTGACTGTGCCTACTATATGGTCTGGAGAAAACATTATTTGCTAAATAAACATGATGTGCAAATACAGAATATGGAACTTTGTAGCAAATATCTCATTAATTTAAATACAATTTTCAGGGCAGTAATCTCATTAAGTCATTAACATTAATTGTCATTATGCGAAACATACATATTGTCTGGCAGTTAATGAAGATTATCAAATGAGTAACTAATAATTAATAAGCTTATTACGTTACGTTTAGCTAGGTATTAGTTTGTTAATTACACTAGGCAACACGGTTTCTTGCCCTGATTGGAGTCATATGTTTTTTTAATTAATTTTGGGTCGCTGAAACCGAATCTGGCCTCAGAATATTTCTATTACCTAAGTTTTCTGAGAAAAATGAAATAAAATTGTTAAAGATCATTATTTTATCCCTCTGTTGTTCTAAAATCATGGGAGATACAAATATTCCAAGGACAAATTTAGATTCGGCGACTCAATATTAGTTAAAAAATACCCAGCTTAAAACATGGAAGCTTTAAATTCATAGGTAGAATAATTATGAAAAAAAATATTTAAAAAAAATGGAAAATGTGACAAAACTAAGTGGGGTGGAGGGTAAGGAAAAGAGTGCAAAAATACACAATATTTTGTTTTATAAATTATTTTTAAATTGGCATTACTAAAATTTAAAAAATAAGACGTGTTGGATTTTTTTTAAGGTCAAATTTGGATTTTGCGCCTTTAAATTAATAAGAAAAATATATTTTTTGGGCTCGGGAAAAAAGTTTACACTGTGTACTTTAATTTTGTTTCTTTTTCATTTATTTACTTTTTACGAACAAACTAAGCAAAATAAAAAAATATTTGTATAAATATTTTTGTAGAGAATTTTATAATCTACAAAAATTTTTATACAGATTTGATAGTTTTGCCACAAAAGAGCAATTAAGTAAACTCTGCATTTTTATTTTAAGATTTTTATTTCTTTTCGCGTACTTACTCTGACTTGGCGTATCGTCATCTAAAGGCTCTAACGGTCTAACTCCAAAACGTCATATTTTTCAGGAGACGTAAAAAACGATTTAATACTTAATTATAGCAATTTAGAACTTTAAAACTAGCTTGTTCACAGGTAAAAATGTTTGAAATGTGTTAATGTATTTAAAACTTTTCATTGTTATCTATTTTATATAAATTATTTGAAAATTAAATTTTAACCACAAAATCTAAATTCACTAATGGTCTAACTCCAAGGGAAGATAAAAGAGGATACCTATCGTATTATATCGCGTAATATTATTACAAAAAATTTATATTTTTATATTTAATATATAATATTACTACTAGGTAGGCATAATATATATACATTATTAATGGCAATAATTATAATTATCATCAAACAGTAAATTAACAAATATTTGAAACGGGATCCCCTGTTGTCGAGAAATAGTTTGACATTAGTGACAGTTCTCATTTAATTGTTTTCTCACAATCATATGATGACACTTAGCGACTTAAAATATTTACATTTTTGCATTTTTTGAAGCTGATATTGGTTTAATGCAACTTTTTTTTTTTAAAGTATGTTGGTAATCAGATAATGAAGCAAATTTGATAAAAATCTCATTTTTGAAAAATTTGGAGTTAGACAACTAGAGCCTTTAGTGGACGATATATATTTTTGAATTCCTCGTATTTTTTTTTAATATACCCTAAATTTTCAAAATCCTACTCTTTTTTTTAAAGATTTTGAAAAAAAAACGTAATTATTAAATTTTAGATGCTGAAATTTTTGTCAGATTCGGTTTCTACGCCCTCGAATTAGTAAAAAAAATTTACTTTCCGATCGGGGCAAAAAAAAAGTTGAGATTTGTTGCCTAGTGTTATTAACCGTTAATAATTCAAAATAAATTTATTTTGATTATTAAACTTTATATCCTAAGTATTTACAAATTAAAATGATTAAAAACGGATGCAATTTTAAGAAAAACTAACTTTATATAATTTTAATCTAAAACTTTAAATTGCATTAAATGTGCTCATTCTAACTCCTACTACAATGTCCATTCCATATCTTGAGCTAGAATGAAGCCATTCTGTGTTTGAAAACGTGTAGGTTTGCCTACATTCCAAAAGTGTCGTAGAAAATAGTATATTCTATAACTAGTATGGTATAGACTATATTCGGCGAGAGCGGAAAGTTTGTCATACGAGCCGGCAGGCGAGTATGACGGTCGCGCGAGCGCGGAATGACTATTCCATACTTGTTGTAGACTATACTTTTTCTTCGACTGCAAATATGAAACACTGTATGGATTTAAACTGGAGACAAGGTTATGTTTTTTGTGACTCGACATTGTAAATGCAACAAAACACATATTTTTAAATAAAGCAATTAATGTTATTTAATAATTTTATCAAATCAAAGTACTTAAAAAAGATTTTTATTTAATTTTAGCACATATTTACAAATTATAATGCATAAATTGAAGGTTATGTCAGATTGTTGTGACAGATATCAGGTTTAAATATTTAACAATAGATGGAGCAGTTTTAATTTTTTGAACTAAATTGATAAAAAACTGGTCAAATATTAAGAAAAACTAATAAACTTTATGTAATTTTAACGCAACACTTTAAATTGCATTAAATTATTCAATATTTCATGGTAAAATATATATTTTTTTGCTAATTTTTCTACAGTTTTCTTTACTTTTATAAACAAGAAATGGCACTACATGTGCTCATTCTAACACTTGATACGGAATATTCATACCATGTCTAGAGCTAGAATGAATTCATTCTGTGTTTGAAAAGTGTGTGTATTTGCTTACATTCTAAAGCAGTCGTAGAAAAAAAAATATTATGTTTGAGTAAATTTCTTCTTCTCCTTTTCTACACAACATACTTTTCACATAATTCAACTCATACTATTTGGCACAATTAGCACAATAATTTGGGGATCTTTTATAAATGACGTCTCGCAAATGATGAATATTATTCATAATTTTAACTCTTCTATTGCTAACGTTGGTATCCTAGATATTTTTCAAAGATTAAAAACTATCAAGGATCTTATGCACGGTGTTCTTGAATGGTGGTTATGGGATGAAAATTACAACGAAAACTTTGCTTAGATTGTGATAGTATTTATTTATTTATTTATTTATTTATTTATTTATTTATTAAATTAATTACAGTCATGGAGAGCCCCAAATAAGCTTTTGGCTTGTGCTAGGGGCTCTCTATTAATTTTGCTACAAATATTCCAAATCCTGTGTGTAAACAATAATATCTTTTTCAAAATCAACATTACGCCCTTTCTCCATTTCTATATCTAGCTTCTTTTTTATATCTTACTCTGTCAATCCATTTTCCAAAATTTTGATAATATTAACAGTAAATTTTGTATTTTTTAATAAGTTAAAAAAATATAGTATGCTGTCTAAGAATTACAAATCAGGGTAGTAATTTACACTCCATATGATATGAGGTTATCATAGGGAACGTTCAAGTATTACGTAACGCAAAATGTGGCTATTGGCAGCTGATTTAACCACACATCAAAAAGAGAGAACAATGTTTTTATAAACTATTTATTTATAACTCAGGAACGATTTAAAAAATTGCTATGAAATTTTGAATATGATCTACTAGGATTAAGGCATAAAAAAATAAATATCTGAACTGCCCCTGACTTACAGTTTTCAAAACAACTTTTAGGGGCACACAATTATTACTTTTAATAAAAGTAATAATATGTATTCTTTTTATATTATAACGTTAAATATTTATTTGATGTAACTTTTAGTAAAAAAAATACGTCAACCAGTTATAATGTAGGAAATATTCTATAAATTCCCTTAAATATTGTTAGTATGGTATAAAACACCTTTGAAGGCCCCGAACGACTTAAAAAAATAAATAATAAGAGACAATTTGGTCAAAAAGTTCATAGATACTTTTCTCTTATTTTTTACGTAAAATCATTTGTCAATTAATTTTTTTTTTAACTGGCAATTTTAATTTTCCCAAGAAAAGTCTTTCTTTTCTTTTACTTTTTATATCCAAAACATATGATTTCCGTAAAAAAAATCTGTCTGTCGGTCGGTCTGTCGGTCTGTCGGTCTGTGTGTCTGGGAAATTTGTGACCACGATAACTCAAGAACGCTTTGGGTTAAAAACTTCAAATTTGGACCATAGGTTGATCATTCAAAGTTCTAGGCTGGGATTGTTTTTGGTAAAAATGGGATTGGGGTAAGGGTGTAAAATGGGGTAAAAACAATTTTTTTCAAAAACATTTTTTTTTCAATTTATTTTTCGTTTTACGAAAAAAGAAACTTTTTTTGAATTTTTTTTTAAACTGATTTTTTGGATTTTTTTTATTTTTTATTTTTTTTGTTTTTAATTTAAATGAACCTAGGGCTATAGGGAAAAGTATTATTTTGTTGTCAGCAGTATTTTAATAAACAAACGAAAATCTTAAAAAAAAGTCCAAACTAACCTAATGTTGTGTAATGCGGTTTTGTAATATTCACACCGGTACTATCACAATCACAATCTAAAAATAATTTTGTTGTATTTTCATCGATTTTTACCCTCATTCAAGATCACCATAAGGAGTGCAGGAGTTAAACTATGGACAATAATATATATTTGAGTGACGTCATTTATGAATAGCCCCTTATATCAAACACACCGAACAATGGGGCCCTAAAGTAAATTTTTTCCACTTTAAATTTTCGATGCCCTACAAAATATTCAAATTAAAAAATACACATAAGCAAATATTTGCCACCAAATATTTTCTACCCATCTATGACGTCACATGTAAATGTGACGTCATAGTTGAGTACATTTAAATTGTTCTACGATCTCGGCAAGCTGATTTCAGAGTTGAATTTTTTAATTTAAACATTTCGAGATCACAAAAGCCGATAATAGTAATTATATACCAAGACTATTATAGCCTCGCAGTCTTAATACGCTCGGCTATAAAAAAAGTCTTCTCTACCGTGGTTTATATATTACTTTTTTCACTACTAGCACTATTTAGCTATTTTTATTCAAATAATAAGTTAGGGAACGTTAAGGTATTACGTAACGCAAATTGTACCAAAATTCATACACTTCATACCTCGGTTCTCGCGTTATTCAAGGCTGTAGATATTTCATCTTTTGGCTACACTCTCATGGGTAAAGGGGCATAATGGAAATTTAGGCAATGAAGAAGCTGATAGATTGGCACGAGCAGGCTCAGGCTCTGTACCTATTGGTCCAGAGCCCATAATCCCTGTATCTGTCGCTTTTAAAACAGCTCTCATTAATCAAGAAACCCACATAAAACACACCCGTAATTGGATTACGAGAAACGACTGTAAACATGCAAGAGCAGCCCTTCCCACTCCGTGTGAAAAGACAGCACTCTTTTGTATGCAACTAAAAAGGGATAACCTAAGACAGTTTGCAAGCATCGTAACAGGTCACTGCAAACTAAATAAGCATCTTAACATCATGGGGAAGCCAGTCGACCCCATCTGTAGAGGATGCTATATGGAAGAGGAAACAATGGAACATGTGTTATGTCACTGTCCAGCGTTAGCCTTAATAAGAGGGTCCATGCTAGACGAGTACTGGCTCGACATGGCCGGTATAAGCAGCATCACTCCCAGACATCTTCTTAGATATATTCAAAGAATTGGATGGCTGAGAGGTTAAATTAAATGCTGCGACCAAAGGGAGGTAGTACAATGGGCCCAGCTAAGTGGCCTAAGTGCGTGTAGATAGCTACCCTCCACCCTAATAACCATAACCCTAACCATACCCTCCCTAATAGGGGATGTGTTAGGGGGGTAGCCAAAATATGAAATCTCTATAATCTATAATAACGCGAGAACCGGGGTATAAAGTTTATGAATTTTGGTACAATTTGCGTTACGTAATACTTGAAAGTTGATATTTCTTAAAATTTTCATAAAAATCAAGTAGCCTTGATCAATGACATTTGCTCAAATAAATACTTTAAAAATTTAGTTTTTTTTAATTGTTTTCAAACTATTTAGCTAATTATAATAATTATTGATTGTATTAATTGGCAATAATTATAAATAATTATATTTAATAAATAAAAAGTTATTTAAAGCTATTTGCTTGAGTTTAATTAGTAAAAACTGCACAAAGAACTGAAACATTTAAAGTGACAGAAATAAATTGTTTATAAAATTCAGTCCTACTAGGTGAGAAAAAATTATTATTGCTATTGGTGAAGAAAATTGATTGAAATTGAAAACATGATAAATAATGGTATGATCTAAAGCTAGTAGTGAAAAAAGTATTTTTTAATTACCGTACAATTTTAAAATATAAAAAGGCATGTTACAAAACATTTTAGGTCTCCATTGTAATTAACTTTATTACAAAATGTTCACAGCACACTTCTAGCACTGCAAAAATTAATTACACTATGCTCCTTAAACTGCCGTGGCAAGCTGAAAGGTCCTATCTGTGTATGTTAAACCTTTGTAGATAGGACCTTTCAGCTTAGCACGGCAGTAAAGGTGTCATATTTCCCCAAGATAAATATTTCTTAATTATTTAAATATCTCACTAAAAAAAAGATCAATTTGTATCAATTAAATAAATAGTTAATAAAAATTAAAAAATACGGATCTATTTTTCTGGTTTTGGCAACCAAAGTTTTGTTTCTAGTAACCAAAACAAGTTGTATTGCTGCCCTTGCTAGAATTCTGGTTAAATCAACCAGAAATAGTTGTTCCGTATTTAACCATCTGGTTGCCTCAACCAGATTTTTTTCATTGCTAGGTATAAATATAGTAAAATAATATTATGAGAAAAATAAAAGACCTCTAAAAATTTTTACATTTGCTATATCTTTAATAGATAATAGTATTAGTCAAATTAGTCAAACCAGTCAAATAACGAAAAATTCCTATGTTAAATTGCATTAAACGAACACGGGCATTTTAATATTTTAAAAGGTAGTAGTGAATGGTAACAGAACACTCCTGTTAGTTTTTCACCGCGTGATTTGCGTAAGGGGTGCCGCTATCTTGAATTTTAGGGGTGAGTGCGGTTATCTCGCTAAATATGCATCTTATGATAAAAATGCATATAACCAATTTTGTTAAGAAGAAAATTTTCAACAATTTTTGTTTAAATATTTTTTTTTTTTAATATATTTATAACAATCGAGTTATAAATATTCAAAAATTACCATGTTGGGGGTGAATTTGGTTTTTTTCGATTTTTCAACCAAATTATTCATCGGAGGAGCCATGTTTAAGGTGAAATTGTTTTTTTGGTTATGAGCAAACTTGTAGCTCTTGAAATTCTCTATAAGTTTTATATATTATGCATTTTCATAAGTATTTTGTTACGGTTACAGTGGGCGCTGAAAGACGAGTTGCGCCCTCGGTAACCGTACCAAAGTATCTATGAAAATTTATAACATCTGAAACTTATAGAGAATTTCAAGAGCTACAAGTTCGCTCATAACCAAAAAAACAATTTCACCTTAAACATGGCTATTTTTAAATTAACTCAATTGTTGTTAATGTATTAAAAAAATTATTTAAATATTGTTGGAAATTTCCTTCTTAACAAAATTGGTTGTATGTATTTTTATCGTAAGATACATATTAAGCAAGTCACCCCTAAAATTCAAGGTAGCGGCCATCGCTTAAGCAAATCACCTGGTGAAAAACTAACAGGAGTGTTCTGTTACCATTAAACTACCACCCTTTAAAATATCAGTCCGTGTACATTTATTGCAATTTAAATTTATTATTTGACTGGACTATATTGTAAAAGATCTAGATTTTAACTTAAAAGAAATTTCATTCTAAAACTCAATAAAGTTTTCTTGCAGGTTGTGGTGAACTTTACACCAGGAGCAACAGGATAGTTGGAGGCCACTCTACAGGATTTGGATCTCATCCTTGGCAGGTGGCTTTGATCAAAACAGGATTTCTTTCGAAGAAATTGGCTTGCGGAGGGGCCTTGTTGAATGACAGGTGGATTGTCACGGCAGCTCATTGTGTTGCAACGTAAGAAAAAGTTCGTAGAGTCTAATTCGCAGCTATTCAGACAAACGTCATCACAAAATAATAGCTTATTACAGTGGTTTTTTTCGTTCACTCATTTTACCATAGTAACGAAGGAGGTATGAAAATTTGCTTTATCCAATACATACAGATAATAAGACAATTACCAGCTTTATTTTAAACAGATAAACTCAATAATAACCCCCGCGTGGCTTTTA
This sequence comes from Brachypterus glaber, assembly GCA_958510825.1. Classification (NCBI taxonomy): domain Eukaryota; kingdom Metazoa; phylum Arthropoda; class Insecta; order Coleoptera; family Kateretidae; genus Brachypterus; species Brachypterus glaber. Next base: position 6,475,409 of record OY294044.1, on the reverse strand, counting down.
CTTTATTGAATGGATAATTATTTATTTTACCCATTCAACTGTCACTTGTCAAATTATTTTCTTGTAAATGTCATTAAAATTTTTAATAAAAATATGAATTCCTAAGCTATTTATTGGATAAAACCTTGTATGGCACTCATGGGTAAACCGATATTGCCCTCTCGAAAATTAACCTGCTTGGCTGACGCCTCGCAGATTAAATTTCTTATGGGCAATATCTTACTTTACCCACTAGTACCATAAATAACTATTATTATGAATGTGACCATACTTAAGCCGCTAGAGGGCACTATATTTAAAAACAGAACGCGAAGATAAAACACATTTTTTATGCTGAACATGAACTACGAGTTACAGCGCCATCAAAAGCTTAAAATACAAAACATTATTTCAGCGGCGTAGAAAAAAGGGATTTATTTTAAAAAATATTAAAATAAAAATTATTAGTACATATTTGGCCAAGTAATCAACATTGTTTATTACTTGGATATTTAGCATAAAAAATATTTTTTGCCTTCGACTTAAGTTTGGAGACCACATCATCGTCTCAAGGATGGTCATGTTAAGCAAAATTTTAGTCCGAATAGCTGTGAATTTGACTATTTGACTTGATGAATTTTACTCTACATGTATATCCATCCATCCATAAACTCATATAGGCCTCATGAGAGCATCATGTTATGATTTCCACGAACATCATTAACTTACTGGTCACGCTAATTCGATACACATTATCGGATTAGTATGGTGAGCCGTAGATATCTGGAGACTTTAGCCTAGAACTAGTTCAGTTCAGTCATCTTAGGGAACATTCCCACTGAGAAGTTCCCAGCGGGAACATCCCGGTGTCTCCAAGTTGTTGAAAATGGACTTGTGTGGGAGTCTTAGGGGGTCGATTTTTTCATAATTTTTTTGGTATCTCTTCGCGTTTTCAAGATATGAGCAAAAAGGTGTGTGTGTGTTTCTTTTTTTTAATTTTAAATTTCGCGGTTAATTTTAAATTTTGTGCATTCCGTAGACCGTTGCTAGGTCTTCATGACATGATCTCGTAATGACTTCACAATGAGGAGTCATCTGTATGCGTTCATGAACTAAGAGAAAATCATTAAATGATGTCATAATGACTTCCACGTGAAATAGCAAATGTTGTCCGGGATGGAGTTCATCTATTATATATGGGATCCCCCTTATATGTAGGGGCATTGACAGTTGTATCTTCATAAACTTTAGCCTGTACATATTGGTATTAAAGAGTTTAATTCATAATTACTCCTTTAATATTAAATTTAGGTGTTTAAGTCCAAACGAAAAATTTTTTGCTTAGTTTTAAATAAAGAATCGCCCTCAGCATTTAAATTTTATTGGTGCCTTTTTCCCCCATTTAATATGTAGCCGTAGCTCCCTTACTGCTTATTTCCGGATATATGTTCCTTCGATGGTTTTTTAAGTTTTGTGATGTAGAATCACCCCTTTTATTTAATGCCAAAAGCCTGCACACACCGTGTATAGGCATCCACACAGTAAGAGAGCTCCGATGAAAGAGGGAGGTATCACCAAACGGACAGCGCACTCTCTTCTTTATGTCATTGAGAGGCACACACATTCCTCACATATTTTCGATAGCCACATATTCGTGTGTCAAACAATATATTTCGACTTATAAATTCCAAAACCCCGGCAGCATTATTTTCATTAAGGATCATTTGTTTTAGGACTGCAAATGGTAATATTCGCATCCGTCTGGGAGAATGGGACGTCCGAGATCAGGACGAAAAGATGCCTCATGAAGAGTATACGGTTGAAAGGAAAGAGGTGCATCCCGCATATTCGCCATCCGACTTCAAAAACGACGTTGCTTTAGTGAAACTGGATAGAAAAGTAAAATTTAAGCAACATATCATCCCCGTTTGTTTGCCGAACCCTACGGTAAATATGGTTTACCTAATACATACAGATAATAAGACAATTACCAGCTTTATTTTAAATAGATAAACTCAATAATAACCCCCGCGTGGCTTTTACTTTATTGAGTGGATAATTATTTATTTTACCCACTCAACTGTCACTTGTCAAATTATTTTCTTGTAAATGTCATTAAAATTTTTAATAAAAATATGAATTCCTAAGCTATTTATTGGATAAAACCTTGTATGGCACTCATGGGTAAACCGATATTGCCCTCACGAAAAATAACCTGCTTGGCTGACGCCTTGCAGGTTAATTTTCTCATGGGCAATATCTTACTTTACCTTAAATAACTATTACCTAATCATTAACACTAAACTAAGAATTTAACCAATGAATATCTATTGGAGTTATTTGACAGCCCAAGTAACACGCTTAGATTTTACAGCTTAAATTGGCTGTACCTCGCATTTTAAACCCCAGCGTTTAGCTTTATTTCGGTAATTTAATTTGCTGTATTTAGGATATTTTATTAAGCTGTTCTTAACACTTTACATCCACTGTAATAGCTATAATCGACTTGGCGCAGCCAATCAATAGTACAAAATTACACCACAGCTATTTTTGTTATTTTTTATATACTTTAAAACTATATTAAAACAATCAAAAATAATAGAAATTTAATGCATTTTAAAACCGCTTAATGCCTAAAGTCACTCACTCTTATTGTCAAAATGGTTATCCATCCGGCGGTAAATAACAGAGCTAATTCGTTACAGAAATCTGCAACCTAAAATAATATATTTTATACAGGAAGCTTGTCTCACTTATAGCCTATAGAGCCGGCTAATAGATGGCCATGATGTTATAGCGTCGCCATTTTTTTGCTTTCCTTAGTAAAAAAAAGATTAAAATCTAAAAAAAATCATAAATTATAAAACTCCTTTACTGTTAAAAACATAATATCCTGTAAATAATATTTATTGAAAATTTTCGGACTGTGTATAAAGAAAAATAAATAAAAAAATAAAAAAAAACTTTATTAACATCAATTTATTATTAATATTCACTATTGCTGGGACCCGTGAATTATAACAAGTTTTTGTCATCACTTTTCACAAAAATATCTTATTCGCATTTAAATTATTTGTCAAACAATTTATAAAAGTACATTTTTTATCACAATAAAAAATAAATTATATTTTTCTAGTTGCAAATTTGTTTTTTCTTGGGTGGGCCACAATAAAAACTAACAAGGCGTATTGTTTTTGGAACTAATAACTAAATTATATATATGTGCTAACAACTATAAAGAAACACGCCTATTTCAGTATTTTCAACTGTTTTACAAGAAAAACCAAATTTCTCCAAATACATATTTTTTTTGTAAAAACTAATAGAAAACAAATGCATAAAATACTCCTTTCATTATAATATTGGCGCACTCTCGGGCGCACTTGCAAATTTAAAAAGTTTCCTCAAGCGGATCGTTTTTTAGGCTTGGACCCATGCGCCAAACATGTCTATAATAAAACTAGTATTTTAATATATTATTTTGTTCACACATATGCATACATGAATATGTGCGGATATAGTCAACTAAGTATATTTGTAGAAAACTAATGTAATACTAATGGGAGATTTAGCTCAGTGGTCAATGGCATCGATATAGCCTGACACTGATCTAATGATCGTGAGTTCAAACCTCACTGGCGCCGATTGCCTTTTTCAGTTAATTAATAATTGAAATTTGGCGAAGGCGTACTCCCTAGATATATTGGTTCGAAAGTCAATTAAAGCCGGTGGTTCCCTCTACTACTAGCCCACACAAGTCCTGGACTTAGGGGATGCTTAATTAAGTAGAATAGTACGAGGTTAAAAACAAACATAAACATAAAACACCACAATCTACAGTGCGGTCCAAAAGTCACCCCCCCCTTTTAACTTTTGAAAGAGTTGAGATATCGACTTCAAATTTACAACTCTTAAATAAGACAACTTAAACTATCTTTTAGCTTATATTTGATATTTTCAGCTCTTAAAATGTAGGCAGGGGGGCGTGTGATACATCATTTTAAAGCTTATAAAATTCTCTATTTAAACTAACATTTTTAATTTTTTTAACAATGTTTTTTAAGGTTTTGATTTTTCAATTTTTTGTGCTTAAACATTCGATTTTTAAGTTTTTCTTTATAAATTTTTATTTATGTCAACTAAAATTAGTTTAAAAGTATAATTAACATTTTTTATGATGAAATTAGGCATTTTTAAAAAATTATTTGTTTTTTTTAGAGAAATTTTGACATTAATACCCATTTTCAACCCCATTTTAAACCCAATTTTTTTTTAATTTAAAAATATGGAGTTAAATGGAGAATTTTATAACCTTTAAAATGATGTATTACACGACCCCCTTTTTCATTTAAAAAAATGTGCCCCCATGCCCCCCTGTCCACATTTTAGGAGCTAAAAGTATTAAATATATGCTAAAAGATAGTTTAAGTTGTCTTATTTAAAAGTTCCAAATTTAAAGTCGATATCTCAACTGGTTCCAAAGTTAAGAGGGGGGGGGGGTGACTTCTGGACGGCTCTGTATAAGAAGTGGGTTATCTTCTTAATTTTTAAGATTTAATATAAAATATTTATAAAATTGTTAAAGTTTTATTGTTTTTTTTTCTGTATTTAAGCTAAAATTACCGGGAAAAATGGCCACAGTAGCAGGATGGGGTAGGACGAGACACGGGCAAGCGACAGTGCCCTCGACGCTGCAGGAAGTGGACGTGGAAGTAATTCCAAACGAACGGTGTCAAAGGTGGTTCAGAGCTGCAGGTCGAAGGGAAACAATCCATGATGTTTTTCTTTGTGCTGGCTATAAGGAGGTAAATATGATGTTTATTACCAAAAGAGATCTTAAAAATAAAAGTAAAATAGTATATTCTATAACTAGTATGGAATAGACAATATTTCGCGCGAGCGAAAAGTTTGTAATACGAGCCGGTAGGCGAGTATAACGGTCCCGCGAGCGCGGAATGACTATTCCATACGTGTTGTAGACT
>OY294044.1:6322812-6470248 GCA_958510825.1 Brachypterus glaber | reverse complement strand
ATAACGAGTTCTCGGATGGGATTTTTTTTGATAAAAATCGGGCTTAATATTGGTCGCATAACAAAAATTCGTTTTTATAGGTTTTTATTTTTTAAGTACTTTTTCGAAAAAGAGTAATATGAAACTAATCCGTATTTAATATAAGAGTTTAACAGCGGCCATATTTAAAAGTTCACAAAACATGTATGAGGTGGACTCCGTGAGCTATAGAAATCTATTATTTGCCGCAATTATACATGAGACTGTATATTCTTCTATAGTGCACGAATCCGCCAGTAGTGTCATGTCGTAAAAAAATTAATTTAAAAATAAACTTTTAAATATAGCCGCCGTTAAAGGCTTAGTTTACACCATGGGTACTATATTTTAAGTCCAGGTACTTTTTATCTACCTATCTCTGTTTACAAAATGCTATAAACAGAGATAGGTAGACAAAAATTACCTGGACTTAAAATATAGAACCCATGGTGTAAACTAACCCAAAGTGCACATTATAGTGCACTTTGGGAACATTTAAGTATTACGTAACGCAAATTGTACCAAAATTCATGTAAGGCAGTAAAGATTTCATATTTTGGCTACCCCCCTAACACACCCCCTATTTGGGGGGGGGGTAGCCAAAATATGAAATCTCTATAACGTATAATAACGCGAGAACCGGGGTATGAAGTGTATGAATTTTGTTACAATTTGCGTTACGTAATACTTGAACGTTCCTTTTATAATAAATAATATATTCAAAAATATTTCAAAAAGTAAATGTTTTATTTATTCACAAGTCCACAATTAAACCCCAAAAAAAAATTTAATAATAATGAAAATTGTAATCCAAAATAACACAGCCACACAAAAAAAAAGGTCCGGATTTTTTTTTGAGACCATTTTATTCCTATGTAATTTGAGGCACCTCATCCAATTAGTTTTGGAGATAACCTCAAAAAACCTTATTTTCGAGTAAAACGAGCATAAGGGAACGTTTAAGTATTACGTACGCTCCTAGGGGGGGGGGTCATTTTGGAGTGTTACGCCCATGTTAATGGTATATGAAAATAGCGTTACAGGGGGGGTGTCCAAAATGATAAAAATTTGCGTTACGTAATACTTGAACGTTCCCTAACATTTTTTGAGTTTATCTCCAAAACTAATCGGATGAGTTGCCATTTTGACCTCAAATTCGGGTTCAGCTCCATAAAATACACGGTAATACAGTGGTCTCCAAAAAAACACTTGACATTTTTTTTGTGTGGCTGTGTAATTAAAAATTGTTCAAAATCGTTTTAAAATTACTTACATTTACTCGCGGTTTAAAAATTATTCCTAAATACACTATAGTATTATAAAAAAAAACACACAAAACACTAATACTGTTTAGAACAAAAAACAAACAAAAACGATCCACTTTATTCGGCAGACTGTAATGAAATGACTAAAATATTTAGTTTACAATGGCACTTGTTAAAAAATTACATAACATTATCATATGAGTCAGGAATATCGTTGCCGATTTTATTATAATATACTTTAGAAAGTTTTGTGCAATGATACCGCTCAAAATGGGGGCCCACTTGGGCATGCTCAGCTGCAGCTTAATTTTGATATTTCAGCTGTCGTAAATTGCCCCTCCCCATTTAAAAATTTTCCGTTCCCCAAAGTTATTCATAATTGCTCAAAGTTAAAAAATATTTATCTTAATAACACTGGTCTACAAAAAAAGAAAAAAAATCTTCTCCAAAGACTAAAACCTATCATGCGTTAAGTATTTTTGTGGCATGATGAATCCGAAAAAGTTTACTTTTTTAAGCACGTATAACCAATGTCTAATAAAAACCGGGATTTACTCGAAATCTACGCGGTAGAAAGTTTTTAAAATTGAAAATTCGGTTTCAGCACACAAAAATACTTAAGGCATGATAGGTTTAGTCCTTGGAGAAGATTTTTTTTTGTAGACCGGTGTAATCAAAATTACTTACACTCGCGGTTGAAAAATTATTCCTATGCAGTCCGACAAGCCATATATAGTTAGTGTAAAAATACAAAACATACACTAATAACGTTTAGAACTAAAAACACAACAAAAAACACGGAACGATCCACTTCATTCGGCAGACTGTAATGAAATGAACAAGATTAAATTTAGAATGACTTTTGTTAAAAAATTACATAACATTATAATAAATACAGAAATACGGTTGCCAAATCTATTTTTTTTTGAGCGTTTTAAGTTATTTATTGTTAGTGGCACCTCCCCAAAATGAGGACCCAATTTGCGTTACGTAATACTTGAACGTTCCTTTTATAATAAATACTATATTCAAAAATATTTCAAAAAGTAAATGTTTTATTTATTCACAAGTCCACAATTAAACCCCAAAAAAAAATTAATAATAATGAAAATTCTAATCCAAAATAACACAGCCACACAAAAAAAAGGTCCGGATTTTTTTTTTGAGACCATTTTATTCCTATGTATTTTGATGCACCTCATCCAATTAGTTTTGGAGATAACCTCAAAAAACCTTATTTTCGAGTAAAACGAGCATAAGGGAACGTTCAAGTATTACGTACGCTCCTAGAAGGGGGGGGGGTGTCATTTTGGAGTGTTACGCCCATGTTAATGGTATATGAAAATAGCGTTAGAGGGGGGGTGTCCAAAATGATAAAAATTTGCGTTACGTAATACTTGAACGTTCCCTAACATTTTTTGAGTTTATCTCCAAAACTAATCGGATGAGTTGCTATTTTGACCTCAAATTCGAGTTCAGCTCCATAAAATACACGGTAATACAGTGGTCTCCAAAAAAAACTTGACATTTTTTTTGTGTGGCTGTGTAATTAAAAATTGTTCAAAATCGTTTTAAAATTACTTACATTTACTCGCGGTTTAAAAATTATTCCTAAATACACTATAGTATTATAAAAAAAAACACACAAAACACTAATACTGTTTAGAACAAAAAACAAACAAAAACGATCCACTTTATTCGGCAGACTGTAATGAAATGACTAAAATATTTAGTTTACAATGGCACTTGTTAAAAAATTACAAAACATTATCATATGAGTCAGGAATATCGTTGCCGATTTTATTATAATAAACTTTAGAAAGTTTTGTGCAATGATACCGCTCAAAATGGGGGCCCACTTGGGCATGCTCAGCTGCAGCTTAATTTTGATATTTCAGCTGTCGTAAATTGCCCCTCCCCATTTAAAAATTTTCCGTTCCCCAAAGTTACTCATAATTGCTCAAAGTTAAAAAATATTTATCTTAATAACACTGGTCTACAAAAAAAGAAAAAAAATCTTCTCCAAAGACTAAAACCTATCATGCGTTAAGTATTTTTGTGGCATGATGAATCCGAAAAAGTTTACTTTTTTAGGCACGTATAACCAATGTCTAATAAAAACCGGGATTTACTCGAAATCTACGCGGTAGAAAGTTTTTAAAATTGAAAATTCGGTTTCAGCACACAAAAATACTTAAGGCATGATATGTTTAGTCCTTGGAGAAGATTTTTTTTTTGTAGACCGGTGTAATCAAAATTACTTACACTCGCGGTTGAAAAATTATTCCTAAGCAGTCCGACAAGCCATATATAGTTAGTGTAAAAATACAAAACATACACTAATAACGTTTAGAACTAAAAACACAACAAAAAACACGGAACGATCCACTTCATTCGGCAGACTGTAATGAAATGAACAAGATTAAATTTAGAATGACTTTTGTTAAAAAATTACATAACATTATAATAAATACAGAAATACGGTTGCCAAATCTATTTTTTTTTGAGCGTTTTAAGTTATTTATTGTTAGTGGCACCTCCCCAAAATGGGGACCCAATTTGCGTTACGTAATACTTGAACGTTCCTTTTATAATAAATACTATATTCAAAAATATTTTAAAAAGTAAATGTTTTATTTATTCACAAGTCCACAATTAAACCCCAAAAAAAAAATTAATAATAATGAAAATTCTAATCCAAAATAACACAGCCACACAAAAAAAAAGGTCCGGATTTTTTTTTGAGACCATTTTATTCCTATGTATTTTGAGGCACCTCATCCAATTAGTTTTGTAGATAACCTCAAAAAACCTTATTTTCGAGTAAAACGAGCATAAGGGAACGTTCAAGTATTACGTACGCTCCTAGGGGGGGGGGGGGTCATTTTGGAGTGTTACGCCCATGTTAATGGTATATGAAAATAGCGTTACAGGGGGGGTGTCCAAAATGATAAAAATTTGCGTTACGTAATACTTGAACGTTCCCTAACATTTTTTGAGTTTATCTCCAAAACTAATCGGATGAGTTGCTATTTTGTCCTCAAATTCGGGTTCAGCTCCATAAAATACACGGTAATACAGTGGTCTCCAAAAAAACACTTGACATTTTTTTTATGTGGCTGTGTAATTAAAAATTGTTCAAAATCGTTTTAAAATTACTTACATTTACTCGCGGTTTAAAAATTATTCCGAAATACACTATAGTATTATAAAAAAAAACACACAAAACACTAATACTGTTTAGAACAAAAAACAAACAAAAACGATCCACTTTATTCGGCAGACTGTAATGAAATGACTAAAATATTTAGTTTACAATGGCACTTGTTAAAAAATTACATAACATTATCATATGAGTCAGGAATATCGTTGCCGATTTTATTATAATAAAGTTTTGTGCAATAATACCGCTCAAAATGGGGGCCCACTTGGGCATGCTCAGCTGCAGCTTAATTTTGATATTTCAGCTGTCGTAAATTGCCCCTCCCCATTTAAAAATTTTCCGTTCCCCAAAGTTATTCATAATTGCTCAAAGTTAAAAAATATTTATCTTAATAACACTGGTCTACAAAAAAAGAAAAAAAATCTTCTCCAAAGACTAAAACCTATCATGCGTTAAGTATTTTTGTGGCATGATGAATCCGAAAAAGTTTACTTTTTTAGGCACGTATAACCAATGTCTAATAAAAACCGGGATTTTCTCGAAATCTACGCGGTAGAAAGTTTTTAAAATTGAAAATTCGGTTTCAGCACACAAAAATACTTAAGGCATGATAGGTTTAGTCCTTGGAGAAGATTTTTTTTTGTAGACCGGTGTAATCAAAATTACTTACACTCGCGGTTGAAAAATTATTCCTAAGCAGTCCGACAAGCCATATATAGTTAGTGTAAAAACACAAAACATACACTAATAAGGTTCAGAACTAAAAACACAACAAAAAACACGGGATCCACTTCATTCGGCAGACTGTAATGAAATGAACAAGATTAAATTTAGAATGACTTTTGTTAAAAAATTACATAACATTATAATAAATACAGAAATACGGTTGCCAAATCTATTTTTTTTTGAGCGTTTTAAGTTATTTATTGTTAGTGGCACCTCCCCAAAATGGGGACCCAACTTGGGCCGCCCGAGCATCTGGGGCCCACAAAAACTAAATTAAACTGAATTAAATTTAAAAGTAGTGCAAATTATCTATTTTTTATTTATTTATAAGTCAATCCAATATAAGACAAAACAATTTTAAGTGTCCCACCTTTTTCCGAGAGAAGTGTATGATCAAGAAGAATATAAACCTTATTTGTCAACAAGATTAGCTTCTAGAGGGGAACAAACAAACATACAAGGAAACATTTAATAGTAGCCATCAAACATTGGTTCGTTGGCCGCCCGTTGGAAAACCCACATTGAGCCTACATACTGCCCCAAAGACTTATACAGCATTTTTACCACCAAGCTAAATTTTCTATTTATTTTATATAAAAGTCCATAATTAGTCCACCGAAAATAAAATTTAATAAAAATAAAAAATTTAAACCAAAACAATGGAAATGGTTAATGGTTTTTGTTTAAAAATTGTACAAAATCATATAAAAGTTGCTCATATTTGCTGAAAAATATTTATCTTAATAATCTAAATTATTATAGTTCTTTTTCTTATTGGTATTTTTTTGGGCGCCAAGTTTGGTAGAAACCGTCAGAGACAAAGATTTTGTCTTAGGGTATTGGCGCCGTCATTTTTTTTGTAGGGGCGCCACGTTTGGTAGAAACCGTCAGGGACAAGGCTTTTTTTTCTTGTGGTATTTTTTGGGGGGCATTTTTTTTTTGTAGGCGCACAAAGCTTTATTTTAGGGTGTTTTTTTTTTGCTAGAGGCGCCAAATTTGAGGCTTGAAAGGTCGGCCCTGGGTATTGCCCCCCACATAGAAGAAAAAGATCTACGCCCTTGCCTTTAACGTATTTTGAATTAAACTCTTTTTAATGGTAATGGTAATTGTGTCTTATTCGTTATTTCCTTTTTCTTTTGGTTGTCGTAGAAGTAAAATATTAGAGGTTTAAGGTTTTTTTAATCCTGTTAATTAACTCAGGCTGTAATATCTTGTTAACCGGAGTTTTTGCAACTTTATATGCAGGACCGTGTTTTTCATAAAACTTATTACCTCAGGATATAATTTTAATAAGCCTACACACTAAAAGTTATGTTTTAATTAATTAAAATATCTATTTACCTATACACGGTAAAAATAAATTACATTAAATTACATAGTCCGTAAATGGTAATATGTTGCCATAGACCGGAACAGTAAAAATTACATAGTCCATAATGGTAATATTTTGCATAGACCGGAACGGTAAAAATTACATAGTCCAGAATGGTAATATTTTGCATAGACTTTTTATTATAAAAACAAACGTAAAAAAAACGATCAGCTTGAACGATTTTTTTTATATTTGCCTACAATACTTATGGTGTGTTTAATAATTTTTTAAAAAATAACATACAGTCATATTAAAAGTTCTTTTAAAACAACTTAAACACTACAATATTTCAAGAACGCTTTGACATAGAGACTTCAAATTTGAAAAAAAATATTTACTACTTAGAAAATGTTTGTTTCAAATTACAAGTCTTTGTGTCAAAGCTTTTTTGAAATATCGTAGCGTAAAGTTCATTTGGTTTAATAAACCAAACGATTTGCACCCTTTATACTAGTATAAACTGCTTACATCTTTCTTTAAAGATCTATTGGTTGATAAAGATCGTAATTTATAATGAATGTAAATTTTAGGCCACAAATAAAGCATTTAAATTTCGTACATAAATAATATTTACCTTTTTTTACACTTTTAACACTTTAATCTAGCAGCATGCGTCGCTATCTCTCTAACAATAACAATATTAAACGGTCCGTCTTTTGATGCGACGCCTTCTTGGTTATTGTCCAAAGAGCACGCGACTCTTAAAATAACATAGCACGACATTGTAAAATCATGTAAAAATATGTAAATCAATGTAAATATATTTTTTTACATTATATTACATTCTTTTACATTCTTTTACATTCTTTTACATTTTTTACATTCTTTTACATTCTTTTACATTATTTTACATTAGTTTACATTCATAAATTCATGAATTATGCATAGTCCAGAATAATAAATTTACTATTCCGTACTATGTAAATTCATGTATTTTTACATTATTTTACATGCAGTTTTTACAGTGTAGTAAAAGAATTATCTGGTTGGTACTCATTTCATTTAAATCAACCCATATTTTGATTTTATTACTGAAATAAAAATAAAAATCTTAAAGTAAAACTAATAAAAATAAAAATTATAAATTATATTCCTGTAGGTACATTAATTTTGACATAAATTTAAGAAAAAAAGCACATTTTTTTACATTGAAAGCGAATATTTTGCGAATATTGTCATTTCTTTTAGGAAAAATCTCCAAACTTTTATATTATAAACCATTTTCCCACTTTCACCGGAAATAATGACAGATGCTGGATGTGCGTCCGTCTCACGGTGGGCTTTAAGCTTACGGAGATGAAAAAATTTCAGAATTACATGTTCGTTGGGAACAAAATCGTAGGTGTAGCCGTTTTTTATTCCATCAAAAATTAGTATATTAGTATAGGTATATGTGACCCAAAAAAAATTAATATTAAAAAGTTTGGAGGTCTCTCTCTTTGTTTATTGGGGTAAGAGTTTCATCCCTATTTTTTTTCAAAATTTTTGAAAAAATCTAGAGGTCGCTCACATCCTTTTTTCAAAAAATATGTTTGCTTAGCTTTTTTTATTTTTTTTTAAGGCCCAAGGATTTTGTATTTAAATCTTTTTAACACGAAACGGTATAAAGAGATAGTAAATTTCTAACCTCAAAAAAAATCTGAATTTTTCTTTCAAAATGGCGGTGCTGTACCCTTTAAAGTTTGAAAATTCACTACATTGCTTGATTTTAGGTCTAATTACAGGCACAAAAAAATGTTTTTCATTGTCTTCAAACATTGTGCGTGTAGCCCAATATGTCCTCACATAAAAAAAACTATATTTTTTTATCGGTTAAAACTTGGTCAAGGGCTTTACCATCCGGCCCTGTATTACTTTCTAAAAGTTATTCTACCTACGACAACCTAATTCCAATTCTACTGACAGTTTTTTCCAAAGTTACTAAATTAATGCCTTGCGGCTTTACCATTTTCTGTCGAAGATTCTTAAATCTTGATGCGTCGCATTTTATAATAAAAAAGTTTTCTTGTAAAGTTACAATATAAATTAACCTGTGACAATCTCTAGAGAAAAGCTGTTTAAAGTTTTCCTAAAAGCTTTCAGAAACAATTTACATTGTTTAGTCAACTACGTTGTAAATACTTGAGACATTATCAAAATAATTTTATTATTTATTTTACTTGGGTTTCTACAAATTGAAGTTATATTTAATCATTTTGCTTTTGAATAATTTAAAAAAAACTTTTCGCAAAAAAAAATGAAGTGACTTCTGTCTCTAAAAAGTAAAAAATAAGCCGGTGCCAATTTCACTCCCTAAATTAAATACTAACAATTATTTTTGCTGTTAAATTGATTTCTGTGAAATTGGCACTGACTTATTTTTTATTTCTTACTTTTTTAGGGACAGAAGTCAGTTAATTTTTTTGCGAAAAGTTTTTATTTTTTGCTTTTGCAGGGAATATATTGATTGTGTAGAATCCTAACGTGATATGGATCCTTCAGAATCTAAACTTCAGACTTATATTTAGCAACCCCAAATTTTATACACATGAGAATCAATTATTTTTTATTTAAAAACTGCAATTCGCCATAAAAAATAGATTAAACTTTGTTATAACAGTGAAAATAAATGTTATTTTTTCATTTTGAAAAGGTCAGAAATCTAATAACTACATAAGTAAATAGTTTTTGTTTCAATTTTATTTTCCCTGCTTTTTTTATTGGAAGTGTTTAGTTCAAAAATAACTAGGAACATAAGTTTCTTAGATAAACAGAGAATAAATCCCAAAATGAAACAGAGGAAAAGTTTAAATTGTTGTTTATTTCATGTTGAAATTTTAATCAATATTTAAAGTTTAATGCAAAACTTTTTAATATAGGTGCGTTTGTCTGTACAGTGAATTTTCATATTTTTTTACATGCAAGAAAAAACAATAGAAAATATTACTTCAACAAAAAATGCTTCCCCCCCCCCACATTAATATTTCACTAAAGATTTATTTATCTTCGAAAAATAAAAAAAAATCTTGAAAAAATGTTTTCAACAAAAAAGAAAGTACTTTTAACGAAAAACGAAAGATTTTGGAAAAAAAATAAAACAATTGTTTTTACACCTTACCCCAGCCTTCTTTAAACTAAAAACAACAAACCAATTCGAGAACTTTGGAAAAGGAACATATGATCCTTTGAAGCTTGATCGAGTTATCATGGCCACAAGTTTTCCGGACAGGCACATCGACAGTTACAAAATAGATACTTTTCTACTACCTAATTAAGTGCTAGCTTACATATTATCTACCGTTGTCAAGGCCTGTTTACCTTGGCAACCAATAAAATCAGTGAACTCATTTATTATTGACCGTTGTTAAGCATTGTTTATTGACGACGGTCAATAATGAAAAATTTCTGAGACAACTACTAACTTCTTTCAACTTATTTGTCAAACTGACAGCTATGTCAAAATAATTTTTAAACTTTATTTTTAACTGATATTTGGAGTTACTAGCTTTAGTAGAAAAAATAGTATGTGCACCACGTATGCGAACTGTCTTAAGTGTTCTGGACTGATTTTTTGCCTCGACTCCGTCTCAACAAATAAACTTCAGTCTCGAACACTAAAGACTTAGTTCTCATACTAGGTGCATAATATACTATTACGGCACAAGTAAGTTAACAGCATCGTTAATATACTCGTGTGGAAGTACATTAACGGGATTAACTTAATTTTTCGTGAGTTAAGAAGGTCTTAACTCACGGGCGTAGATAATTCGCCAAATTAAATTTCTTTAACTAGTATATTATTCAATGAGCGTATAATAGATTCAATTCCCAGACAGCACAAAGATGACTTAAAGAGATCTTAAAGATATCGTAGCTCGTCATTCAAGACGTCTTAAGAACGTCGGTTTTCGCCGTATGTGCACCTTAAAGACGTCTTAAGGACGTCGTATGTTACAAAAGGTAACGTCTTTAAGACATCTTTTTTAAGACGCCTTAAGGCCTATCCAGAAGCTTGCATGAGAACATAAAAAATAAGAATTAGGTGCCGTGATTGGCTTACAAGATACATGGCGGCACATCAAGCCAATCACGGCATTGCATTGTTATGTATTACGTTCTTATGCGAACCTGTGGATATGCCTTTACTGACGCGTGGTACAGGCGACTTTGCAACATAATAACCTCTCCCAATAAGTCGTATTGATATAAAAATAATAAGAATTAGAATGATGAATGAATGTCAAAAAAAGATCTTAAACAAATGTGATTTTTTTATTTTTTTTTCAGTTTTTTTTTGAAAATTTCTTTTTTGATTTTTTTTTAATTTTTTCGTTTTTCGTAAAAAGAAAAAATTAATTTTTTTTTCTTATTTTTTTGTTTTTTTGAAAAAGATTTAAAAAAAAAATGGTTTGGACTTTTTTAATAGTTGATTATGGTTAATTTATTTTTAACGGTGAGTATCAAAGCTAAGACGTCTTGTACCGACACATAAAAGACATCTTATAGACATCATAATCAGATATCCTTTAAACATCCTTAAAAAGAAGTCCATAAGATATCCTTTTTATGTCTTTAGGCGTCCAGACTAAATTAAGATCTAAAAAAGACGTCTTTAAGATATCGTGTGCTGTCTGGGTTAATCAATGAGGGTGAATTTTGGAGCACGAGCCGAAAGGCGAGTGACCTAATCACCTGAATGATTAATATCTCTTATACACGAGTAGAATTTTATACTTTATACACGGTCGTTTTAAATTTTAAACGGTTTATTTACAGACCTGTGATTAATTGGCCCATTAATCACGGCCGTGGATAAAATAAAATTATCTCCTACTAGTAGATAATGAAATCTGCCTGTCACTTTAGATGTTTTAGTTCTTTGTCCAATTTGCACTTATTATACCAAAGAAAATAGCTTTTAGTAACAAATACTTCAAAATTCAAACGCCATACGAAATATATTAATAAAAAACAGCAAATCGGGTACTAATGGCTTTATTACTATATAAAAATTTAAACTATTGCCAACGGTTTCGTAACTGGTTAGTTACTTTCTCAAGGCTAAAAAGAACGAAAAAAAAAAACGAATTACAAAAAGGCTGAAGTTATATAACCAACAAAATACTTTTTTAACAATTTTTGGTTTACAATAAAACTAAGAGGAAACTTACCTAGGTTAAAATTAAACTACTAAATTACACATTAAACAATAAACAAATAATTTGAAAAAATTAAAAATTGTAAAAACGGTCACATCTTAAGTTCTACGTGTATGATTAGATTGGTGCGTCGAAAAATTGAATTAACAATTTATTTTGAAGAAGTAACAAGGATACTATAAATTAATCGGATTATTAAAAAAGTTATCTACACAATACAAATAAATTAAATAAATAAAAATTATCCAAAAAATTACAACGCCAAAACTAAAAATCAAAAACTTATTTAAAGTTGCTAAAATAAGTAAGAAAATAAATAAATATAACACCGGCACACAAAAAAAAAAATTGTCTGTACACCGGGCGCCACCTATCTACGGGCATGTTTTTCGACCCGCTGAATACGAATTTTAAGTCAGTTTAGGCCGTCCACCCTTCAATTTCGAGTAAATTGCAAAAAAACCCAAAAAATAGCGAAAATTCGATGTTTTGGCAAGAAAAAAAATTTTTTACTCGAAATTGAAGGCTGGACGGCCTAAACTGACTTGAAATTCGTATTCAGCGGGTCGAAAAACATGCCCGTAGATAGGTGGCGCCCGGTGTACAGACAATTTTTTTTTTTGTGCACCGGCACACAAAAAAAAAATTGTCTGTACACCGGGCGCCACCTATCTACGGGCATGTTTTTCGACCCGCTGAATACGAATTTCAAGTCAGTTTAGGCCGTCCAGCCTTCAATTTCCAGTAAATTGCAAAAAAAACCCAAAAAATAGCGAAAATTCGATGTTTTGGCAAGAAAAAAAATTTTTTACTCGAAATTGAAGGGTGGACGGCCTAAACTGACTTGAAATTCGTATTCAGCGGGTCGAAAAACATGCCCGTAGATAGGTGGCGCCCGGTGTACAGACAATTTTTTTTTTTTGTGTGCCGGTGTAATTAATGGTGAAAATAGTTAAAATCGCATAATCAAATCAAAATATATGCTACTTAGGTTTTTGGTATCCGTTTTAAAATTTACTGTATTTTTTTCTTTTTTAATGTGAACCATTTCTGATATTAAACGTTTTTCTTTATTATGTTCAATATCTAAAATTTTACAGCTAGAATAATCAAAATAATGCCCGGTTGTTAAGTGGTGTACAGTTAGGGCAGTTTGTTCATTATTAGGGGTTTTGCAGGACGATTTATGCTGCGATAATCTATTTTTCATAAATTTTAGATTTTAAGCTTTCACGGCCATTAAGATATAAAGAACTTTCACTTTCGGGTTTAGACCGTGTTAATGGATTTTCACTTTCCGACGTTTCGTCTCTTACTACTAGAGACATCTTCAGGGATTAATCTGAAACTAAGTTTCGAATCAACTTGTGTCACTATATATGACGAGTTGTGGTTATTCACCCGTGACGAGGTTTTTCCTATCAAAGACTTCCATATTGCAGGTAAGTGGTAACCAGTGTCCCGATTGATATTGTTAGGATGCTTGATGATTTATATCGATTCCCGTATCTTCCTTGGCATTTTTCTGTTTTCTGTTAATATTTGTTTTGTTTCAGACAAATTGATTTTATGACCTGTTTCATGTACATGTTCGGCTACTGCCGATAAGGAAATTTGTTTCTTTCTTATATTGCGCTCATGCTCTTGAAGTCTTGTAGAAATTTTTCTCTTAGTTTCACCTATGTAAACCGTACCACAGGAGCAGGGTATTTTATATACGCCTTCTGAACTCAGGGGTATTTTGTCTTTTGTTGAAGTCAAACATTGACCTAATTTTTGGTTGGACCGAAATATAGGCTTAATATTTGACTTCTTCAAAAGTTTACCTATTTTATCCGTGATACCGCTTACATAGGGAAGTATAACTTGTGTCTGTCTGTCATTGTCACTATTGTCCTGTTGTTTGGGTCTGGGATTTCTGTATTTGTATATGGTCTTATTAATGTCTTTTTTGGTATAACCGTTCATGGTCAAGGCTTTGGTTAGTTTAAGGAGTTCTGTGTCTAGGGAATTCTCGTCTGAAATCATGAAAGCCCTATGAACAAGTGAATTAACTACCGAGCGTTTTTGAGAGGGATGGTGATGTGAAAATGCGTTTAGGTATCTGTCAGTGTGGGTTTTCTTCCTGTATACCGAGTGTCCTATTGAGCCATTTTCCGTTTTGTAAACCAAAACGTCCAAAAAGGGAAGTGATCCGTTGTTCTCAATTTCCATCGTAAACCGTATAGATTTATGTTGGGAATTGAGGTGATGTAGAAAACCTTGAAGGCTTTCCATGCCATGGGGCCAAATAGCATAGACATCGTCGATACGGGAATCGATAGAAATCATCAAGCATCCTAACAATATCAATCGGGACACTGGTTACCACTTACCTGCAATATGGAAGTCTTTGATAGAAAAAACCTCGTCACGGGTGAATAACCACAACTCGTCATAAATAGTGACACAAGTTGATTCGAAACTTAGTTTCAGATTAATCCCTGAAGATGTCTCTAGTAGTAAGAGACGAAATGTCGGAAAGTGAAAATCCATTAACACGGTCTAAACCCGAAAGTGAAAGTTCTTTATTTTCATAAATTGTTTACTATGACCTATGTAACAACTAGTTAGTAGCTTTTAGTAACTTTTTACCTATTAAATATTATTTATTTTAATTATTAGTAATAAATAATAATTATAATTAATACAATTCATGATTAGGTTTATAATAAATAGTATATTATACCAAGGTAGAGAATACATCTTTTATCTTAAATCCCGAGCTTCGTAGCAGCGAGGGATTTAAGAGTGCGAGGCTATAATAGTCTTCTCTACCGTAGTTTATATATTAGTTTTTTCACTACTAGTACTATTTAACTATTTTTATTCAAACAATAAAATAAATTATTAACAGAAATGATATTTCAAGTAGCCTTGATGAATGACATGTGCTAAAATAAATACTTTGAACTTTTGTTTAAAAAACTTAGTTTTTTTTTATTTTTCCGTAATATTTAGCTAATTATTGATTGTATTAATGGTTAATAGTTATAATTAATTATATTTAATAAATAAAATTTATTTAAAGCTATTTTCTTGGGTTTAATTAGTAAAAATTACTGAACTGAAACATCTAAAGTGACAAAAATCAATTGTTAATAAAATTTACTCCTACCAGGAGAGAAAAAATTATTATTGCTATAGGTGAAGAAAATTGATTTCACAGTCTAAAAACATGATAAATAATGGTATGTTCTAAAGCTATTAGTGAAAAAATTAGATTTTTAAACGTGTTAAATGTCATTAATCAAAGCTACTTGATTTTTATGAAAATTTTAAGAAACTGTATATGTTTTACTTTATTAGCTAAATAAAACTAGTTAAATAATGCCAGTAATAAAAAAAATATATATATAAACTACGGTAGAGGAGACAGTTATAGCCTCGCACTCTTATATCCCTTGATGCTAACCAAAGAATGTATTGCGTATGGAGCTAACAATACAAATTTAATATTATTGTTTACATTTTCCTTTTATAAACATTCCCAGTAGGTCTACTAAACGCTAAATCTTTTTTGCAGGGCGGTAGGGATTCCTGCCAAGGCGACTCTGGAGGCCCATTGACTTTAACTGTGGAAGGCAGAAGAACCCTTATTGGTCTAGTGTCATGGGGCATAGGGTGTGGTAGGGAACATTTGCCAGGTGTCTATACGAACATTCAAAAATTTGTTCCTTGGATCGACAAAGTTATGGCCTAGACTTCTTTATACCAGTGCCAGTGTGTGTTTAGGGTCGTTTTTAATTTTTTTTATTGTTTTAGTATGTTGCTATCAAGAAAATTTAAAAAAAATGACAAGGAGTCTATAAAATTTATTGAATAAGTGTACTTTAATAAGTTATTAATAATAACACAACTCTTGTAACTGAAACACCTTGTTACATTTATCAAGATTTATATTTTCTCTCTAGGAATGTACACTATTTTTTCTACAAAAGTAACACAGGTGCGAAATAAAAAAAACATAGTTGTGAGATTAAAACGCGTAGGAAAAATAATTAAAAGAACCCTTTAAAATTAATACTTATCAAAGCAAACTAAAACGATAAAAAAATAAGGACCATCCTAGTGTAATGTGTAGTAAAATTATTAAATGAAACCTTAATTTAATTTTTAACTTGTGCAAACAAAAATTATGTTAGATTAATTTTGTATTTTTTTTTTGTTCAAAAAGATACAAACTTATCCTTAAAAATTTTTCATAAATAAATTTCTTATGGTATGTGATTGGTCATGTGAAATGAAACCTTAAGGAATAGTATATTACGCATCGAGTACGAAAACCTAGTTTTTAGTGCACGAGAGTTTTTTTGCGAGGCGCGGCCGAGTAAAAAAGCACTCGATGTGTACTGAAATGGTTTGCGTCGAGGTGTGTATACTATTTTTTCTACCATAAAAAAAAAAGCAAAAATTATCTTAAAATTAGTTTGTCAATGGAGATTTATCCCGTTAGATTAGACAGGGACAAAAGTTCTACCCAAAAAGGATAGAAGACATACATACACTCCCACTTCCACCCAACCAAACAAATTCTATATTTGTTCTTTGTTGAACAAATACAATATTTACTTGGCCGGGCGAAAAGTGTAACTATTTATTTTTATTAAAGAAATTACTGGCGCCATCTTAATTTTAGTAGAATTATCTTATTCTACAGATTCACATTAGCTATGTTCGCTCACTGCTACACTTTCCGGCCAACCAAATAAATACTGTATTTGTTGTATGAAAAACAAATACAGTATTTATTTGGTTGGCTGGAAAGTGTAGCACAAATGAGATAGAGATAGGGTAGACGTATTTTGTTTCATAATTCTAGTTGTAGAGAGCTCTATTGGAGGTTGTGTTTGACTTTTACTAATTTTCTGACAGCAGGTATGTAAAATCAGCTGACCGTCACTTCCCATCCGTTGTCATAGGTAACAATATACCTATAGGGGATGTTTCGACCTCTTAATGTTTAAATCGTTTTATAAAATATTTAATAAATTATTTTATATTATTTTTTTATACCAATCTATAGTTTAATATGTTTTCTATTAAATAATATAGTACAAGTTGTATTCATTTAAAGAATAATTAGTTTTATAAATTAAAATAAAAATAGTTACATTTGGTTGAAACATCCTTCTAGGGTGGGAGGTTTCAACGAGATGGTGGGGATGATTAAACCAGGGCAAATAAAATTATAAATTTTATTAAAATATTTAAAAGTTATTATTAAAACTTTATAATATAGTTCTAATATAGTTATAAAAATACAGAACCAACATTAAAATGAACCAAAAATTATTAATGTTTTATTAAAAATAACTAGAACATGAAGAAATAATATAAGACTAATATTGAAAGGAACCAGAAATTATTTAACTAATATAAATAAAAAACAATACAAAGCTACCTAGTAAGCAGCAGGTAATCTGAAAATACGAACCAATATTAAAAGTATATTGGAAAACTAAAAAACGGATTGTTTTTTTAATATTATTTTAATTTTTCGAATGTTTGATCCAGTGGTCGAATCATCCCTATATGCTCATATTTTAAATAATATGATGATACCCGGTAAAATAAACGAATTAGGTTAGGTTCAGTGCATGAAAATGAAGCCAATAAAACACTTGTTTAATCATATAAAACCGATTTTGAATAGATTTTATCACTAGAAAAATATCAATAAAAAAATTAGGAACCAAAACCTTACCTGATTTTCACAAAAAATTGATTTTTTCGTAATTTTTCTTAGACCTTTCCAAATTTGACCAAACTTTAACTACGCACTATAGCCACTAAACTTATTAGTTGGCACTACTGGAAGTATGCAAAATTTAAATAGTTTTTTAATAAAATCAAATGGTTGAATCCTCCCACTGGTCGAAACATACCCACTCTCCCCTACTGCCCTACTACGCTAGAAAGCAGTAACTCCATTTATCGCATAGCAGCGTTTTCAAAATATTACATCAGAGTTGACAAATGGAGTTACTGCTTTCTAGCGTAGTAGGGCAGTTTAGGCCTAGATATTTTTTACGTTCAAGTCCCTTTTTACCTGACCACACATACATTTCATTAATTAAACAAATTTAGATAAAAATTCTTAAGCTTTATTGTAATAATAAAGTTTCTTTGTTCGAATGTACTTTTAATTGATATTACGTACACTCTTGATTCAGTCTAATATTTTTTCATTTATTTATTTCCATATATTTCTTCTGACATTTACTTTATTGTAAACTTTAATAACAAAATTCTTCTTTTTACAGTAACCTCTATAAGAGCTTACTGATCTACGTTTTACTTTATTTGCCCTTCTTTTATTTTCTTAATATTAGAGGAAATGCGCCTAATTTCGAATGGTTTCCAAATTTCGGATAGTAGTGTATTTAAGATACTGTCTGCAAAGGTAAACAGAAACCTACTTTTATGTGAAGCCAAAAGTCAAACTAAATCCGTCCTGTAATATGATAACGGTAGAGCTTCTCCCCTTTAAATGGCAGCACAAATCGTTTATATTGCAAATGGCAGTTTTGTGCTCAGTTGCATTATTATGCTTGTTTATTTTATAAATAATCGTTATAAAAGTTCGTGATTCTGTCTTGGGTAAGTTATGATGTTAGTTAAGTTGATCCACTATTCATAATTAAGCAATTTGAAAACGTAAACATTCTACAAATTTCTAATCTAAAAAGCAGTAAGTTGCCTAATTTTGGATAGACCATTTTTGTGCATTTGATTCCCAATTTCGGATATCCGCAAGGTAATTATTATTCAGGATAACCAACCATTAATTATTATTTTTATAATGATACAACAAACTAAGATAAACAATTTTGAAAAAACGAAAATTACCTAAGATACTAAGATATTCGAAATTGGGAATCTAAAATTATAGTTCCTATAGTATTTCGTAGAAAATCGCTTAATGATTAAATTACGTCTTAAATGTGAAGGAATAACAAGAAACATAAGCAATGGGATCCAGATCTACTCTTGAAAATTTTTTTTCGGATATGTCCGAAATTAGGAGCACTTTTTTAAATGCACAAAAATGCGCTGATTTTTTTTAACCGTGTTTTTTGGAAAAAATAAACTGTAATAAAATT
This sequence comes from Brachypterus glaber, assembly GCA_958510825.1. Classification (NCBI taxonomy): domain Eukaryota; kingdom Metazoa; phylum Arthropoda; class Insecta; order Coleoptera; family Kateretidae; genus Brachypterus; species Brachypterus glaber. Next base: position 6,451,421 of record OY294044.1, on the reverse strand, counting down.
GCTTTTATAATAAATCATGGTTCGCTATAATAAGTTGTATCTGGTTATATAAAAGAAATATCAAAAAGTAATACCGAGTATTAAATATTGAATACATTGTAAATGGTATCCGAAATTAGGCGACTTTCCTCTACGCATTTTTATTCATACTTTAAAGTTTAAACTTCATTTTATCTTAGTTAAAATTTGACTATAACAATTTTTTAACGCGTTCTATACATTCACATCAAAAAATTAATGACTTATTTAATATGTACTTAGGGAACGTTCAATTATTACGTAACGCAAAATGTACCAAAATTCATACACTTTATACCTCGGTTCTCGCGTTATTCAAGACTGTAGAGATTTTATATTTTGTCTCCCCTAACACACCCCTTTTAGGAGGGGTAGCCAAAAAAAAAGAAATCTCTATAATCTAAAAGGGGCTGTCCATATATTACGTAACGCAAATTGTACCAAAATTCATACACTTCATACCCCGGTTCTTGCGTTATTAAAGGCTGTAGAGATTATATATTTTGGCTACCCCCCCCCCCAAATAGGGGGAAATCTCTACATCCTTTAATAACGCCAGAAACGGGGTATGAAGTGTATGAATTTTGGTACAATTTGCGTTACGTAATATATGGACAGCCCCTAATAACGCGAGAACCGGGGTATGAAGTGTATGAATTTTGGTACAATTTGCGTTAGGTAATACTTATAAGGATACCCAATTATTTCAAACTTTCTTATTCTTCTTCTTTAAAATAATTAAGAACAAATAACAAAAAAAAACTTAAATTCTGATAAGCTTGTAATTTTTGATTTAATATTTAATTTATATTTTGATTTGATTTAACATAAATTCTTAATTTTTACCTATACTATTTTTCTAATAAGAGCATACCATGATAATTAATCTATTAATTAATTATTATTAATTAATAAAAATTTAAATTAAAACACCGTTAATTTTAGAATTCTAAAATATAAAAGTAATTAGGTTTATCTTTATTTTAAAATAGGTATGATTACTTTAAGGTTTCATATATACAGTGCGATTATAAAGTGCCGAACAGTTTGAAAATAAAATACTCTTCGTTTGAAGCCACGTCTCTGTTAGAGTTGTCCGCGACAAGCCCATGTGATTGTTACGTACAACAGCTCGGTGGCCAGTGAAACGCACACAGCTTTCTTGCATTTTACTCATCGCTAATGCCAGTTTTGCATTAAAAAGTGTTCGACACTTTATAATCGCACGGTATATGTATTTCATTGCTGTACAGATTAGATTTATTTATTGAAATCTATGAACTTTTCATAAAATTTGTTATTTGTATTTAAGTATAACATTGTAATATACTTTTTACCAAAATACCAAAATTTACCAAACTACTTTTATTAGCGGTTATTTAGTTATATTTTGTAATATTTTTCCTTTTTTGTTATTGTTTTAAAGAAAAATATTTTATTTAAGTATTTATTAAATATATTTATTTCTTTTGTACGTTTTTAAAAAAATGTCTTTGTTTTTTTTATTACATTTTTAACGAAATAAAATTGATTTTTAGGTGTTTAATTATAAATTTCTTCTGGGATGAAATTAAATTAATTGATTTTTTCTCAATTTAGTTATTTTATAAAATAAATGCTAAAATGCATATTTGGTGAAGCTGGAGCTAAAGTGGTCTAACTAACAAAATGTAAATATGGAGAAAATGAAGAAAACGCGTTTTGAATATATTTTAATCATTTTTACCTTTAAAACAAAATTTTTGGGCATATGTTAGCATAAAATATAAAAATACTTATCTCATTATAATAACTTTAGTTTTGGGTGCCTTCAATTATTATGCGACACTTTTTAGGAAAAAACTCATAGTCTCTTTTCACACAAAAGTTTAATTTTTTTTGGGTAAGTTGGCACAGTAGGTGTAAAATAATACTTAAACCTAACCATATAATATAATTTTAATTATTTTAATGTCATTTTAAAGCTATTTCATACATAAATTTTAGAAATTGCTATTTTCGCTAAAAGTAAAAAAGCTAAAGTGGTCTAACTAACATTGTTTTCAACACTCGTTATTTCCCAAACAAAACCAACTATTGCAACAACTATGCATTAAATGCTGTAGTATTACCTTTATACTATACTCTAAAATTATTTTTGGGTGTGTCCAAGTATTACGTAACACTTTTTGGGGTATAACTAATAAGCCTAATTTTTATAAAAAAATGTTTTTTTTTTGTAAAAATTTTCGCCAAAAATGTTAGTTAGACCACTTTAGCTCCAGCTTCACCATTTATGAAAATAAATCATGTTTTATTTAGATAAATAACACCAAAATTTTAATTTTAATCCATAACATTTTAATCCAAAACGTTTTGGTGCAAATCTCATAGTAATTATTCATGAATATTAATACATACACGGTGTATTTGAAATAGGGTCGGAAATTTTAACTGATGATTCTACATCATAAAATATGACAAAAAGTTCCTATAAACATATGTCTAAAAATGGGTCATAAGGGAGCTACGCCCCTTTGAAAGTGGCTAAAAAAATCAGTTTTTATTTAATAACTCAGGAACCCTTTGAGATATATCAACAAGGTTTTGCACGTCAACCAATCCTACAAAGGCCCGTTTTATGTGTTATTTTCATATTCTTATTTCAACCAGGGGTGTGCGAAACGGGGAGGGCTTATCAGTTTTTTGTCCCAAACTTTTTTCTGTGTAACTTTTTTGCAATTTTATTTTTAAAATATGATTCCTCAGGTCAAAATACATAAAAAAAATACTCTTGTTGTAATACTGTAGGATTAACCGTTTTCGAGAAAAATTCATTTGAAGGTGAAATTCTACGGTTTGAGGACGAAAAATTAAATACTAAAATGTTGAAAACCAAAATTTTAATGATGCAGGGCGAATGTACATTAAAAACTAAGAAAAAAACCTCATATACAGGTACTTCCAAAAATCAATCCTAATGGAGCTATGGTCTCCTAAATATGCACCATTTTTAAAGCGCTATGGTAGCTTTAAAATCGTTTTTTCGACCTACATGTATGGAAACTTTTTTTCTTAGTTTTTGATGTAGAATAACATTGCATCATTAAAATTTAGGTTTTCAACATTTTAGTATTTAATTTTTCGTTCTCGAACCGTGGAATTTCACCTTCAAATGAATTTTTCTCGAAAACGGTTAATCCTACAGTATTACAACAAGAGTACCTTTTTTATGTATTTTGACCTGAGGAATTATATTTTAAAAATAAAATTTCAAAAAAGTTACACAGAAAAAAGTTTGGGACAAAAAACTGATAAGCCCCCCCCGTTTCGCACACCCCTGGTGGAAATAAGTACATGAAAATAACACATAAAAACGGGTCTTGGTAGGATTAGTTGACGTGCAAAACCTCGTTGATATATCTCAAAGGGTTCCTGAGTTATTAAATAAAAACCGATTTTTTTAGCCACTTTCGGAGGGGCGTAGCTCCCTTATGACGCATTTTTAGACATATGTTTATAGGAACTTTTTGTCATATTTTATGATGTAGAATCATCAGTTAAAATTTCCGACCCTATTTCAAATACACCGTGTATACACTAATAAAAATCTTTGCTATATGTTACTAAAAAGTTTAAATTTATCTCATGCACGTTTTTGTTCATATCTCAAAATTAGATCACTTGCATAAAGTATGATTTGCATCTATACAATTCAAATAATAACTTCCATTTATTAAAAATGTACGTATATTGAAATACAATAGTTGCTAAGTTTGTTGTATTATTAGCTCTAGCTAAAAACCACTTTGCAATATGCAATTTGCAGGCAATTTTTGCGCAATGCAGCTTTTTTGCCAATATTGAAATTAAAAATTATAATGATTTAATTGATCAATACAAACTCTATTATGTAAATTTACTACAAACGAATAATGGTCTTAAAATTCAAATGGGAATGTGTGCATCTCGTATACCAGGTGTCAACGAAATTAAGTTATAACACCGTGTTATTTACAAGTCATTTTCTTAATTGCGAATATTTTAAAGTATTGTTTTCTATTTTGCGACTCTTATAAGCTCATAATCACACGCATTTTGCGTCTTCTTATAGGCCTATAAGAGGTCTGTACTTTTTGTTCTTTTGGGTTGGCAACAGACCTGGCCTATCGCTTGACGTTTTCCGTGCAAAAGTCAATGTCGCTTTAAAGTTGAATTTTCTACAAAATTTTGTGTTTAGGTTATTTTTACCATGTTAAAGTTGTGGCTTGGTTAATTGCAGTAAAAAAAAAAGAGATGACTATAAAATATATCAAAATATCATTTGTTCTTAGAATTTTAAACATGGTGTAAACTGTAATGCCAATCCAAAACAAAAATCCCTAAATCAGTCATCATTTTAAATGTAAGTTTTTTTAAATTTTAGAGCAAAATAGAAAAAATTGTATAAAGCACTCGTTTCATAACACGTTTTTAGGGCACTAGTACTTTAGAAAACACGCCGCAAGCGGCTCGTTTTCTAAACTTGTACTCGTGCGCTAAAAACGTATGTTATGAAATTAGTACTTTAATATACTATATTTTTATGTTTCAAAATTCTAAAACTAAAAGTATTTTTTTGGTAAATTATACTTTTTTATAAAAAAGTTAGGAAATATACTTGCGGTTAAACCGAAAGTTGTAGCAAATTTAGTTTTTCAAAGGTCAACCCTATATTTTTTCGGAATTTAATAGTACTCTACTGGAAATAACGGGTCTGCGCGGGTATAAATGGTGCATTAACCCTCGCAGACCCGCCATTTTCATTTTCAATGAACGCGTGCACTAAATGTCAATTGGAAAGAGTTCCTTACACTATTTTATCTATTTCAAAATTGAGGTTTTTTGACCACCTAATATTTAATTTCAAAAATTGTGGCATGGTTATATATTGTTTTATACTAATATCACTAAATGTATATTAGTATTTTTTTTTTCAAGTATTTTTAAATGCCTTTTAAAATCAGTCGAAAATATTTTTACACTAATTAGCATCTTAGGTTTTTATCTACTGTTTCTAATTTAAAAGTTCATGTTAGTTTAAAAGATGTATGCGTTTTTCCATTAAATCATAATTTCGTTAACACCTGGTATTTCAGGAAGCAGAAATAAGTTTAAGATCAAAACATCATAATATTATGATCATATTTTGTTATAAAATTTTCACAATATTGACACCTCAGTTCGAGGTGTATCTCGAGACTGGTATTTTCAACAAGTCGTCATATATTATATCGTCGGCTTACAAGTAAAAGGCACTAAGTCACTTTTTTGCAAAAATGGGATTTTAATGGCACTGTAATTAATTTTGATGATCTATGTATAGGTAAACCAAACTAACTTCTAGGTGAACTACCAAGGGAGTTACCCACTATACAAAACGCACCAATTTGATTTTGATTTAAATTTTATCTGGCAATAGGCACTAAGTCACTTAGTGAACTTAGTGCGTTTTACTCGTAGATTATTTCAAATGTTTCTGCACTAAGCGACTTTCTAAAAAGAGTTAATTTATAAAAATATGATTGCTTGAATCATTTATATGATACAATATCGCGTAATTTATTGTACTGACAAACGCATTCAAATTTAATTTAAAGTTGATAGATTAGAGTCAGAAGAGAGAAACAGAACTTTACCTATAAAATGACAATGCTTTTTACGTGTACTTTCAATGTGTAGGTAATAATTTAATTTTCATTTGCATTGTTTTTTTATCATCAGATAATATTTCAAAACTAAATTTGAAGCCTTCACACTAAGTTCAAAGTCTCGTTGCCTTTCTGAGCCCTCAAACACCCCTGGGTGTTTTCCGAGCTAGCGGCAAACTTTAGTTTTTCTTTATATTCTTATCATTTATGTAATAACCAACGATTTAAGAGCAAAATTAAAAAAAAATATATCGGTTAGTTCTTTTTAATTTAGATTTTTTTTATAAAAATCTGCACCTGTTTAATTATTTGGACTTTTTCTACTTTATAGTTATACATTACGTTTAATTAATAGAGAGGTTTTAATTTTAAATAGTTGTTTTTTATATTATTTTACTGACTTAGTGCTCTTTACTTGTAAGCCGACGTCGTGGGCCTACAAGTAAAAGGCACTAAGTCCATGTCTTTTTTCAAATTTAGTTGAATTAAACTACTTCAATTTTTCTTTATTTAACTGTAAATGGGACATTATTATGTCCAAACATGTCATTGCAATTTGCGGTAGTTTTTTTCGAAAAACAATTATTACAAAAATTAAAAAACAACAATGAAAGTTAAATTTGTCAATATCTAAAAACCATGTTTTTGGACTTAGTGCTCTTTACTTGTAAGCCGACGATATTATTACTAACTAACCTGATTTCGAGATAAAAAACTGACAAAACTGAATTTAATTTGTTAAATAACATAGTTCGAATATGGTCAGAATAAGATCATTATATGATTATAATTTTACTATTCTTGTTATTTCCTATTTTTCTAGCATTAGGTAAGTGTAAGCTTTGTGATTAAATATTGTTTTTCGGCAGGGAAACTGATTAAGTTTGTAAAGAATGTAAGTCTGTATCAGATTACCTATGTAATATAAATGTAAAAATAAAAGTTCTTTGTGTAAAACCATTAGTTTTATTTCAATATCCTTTTAAGGCCAGCTTACTCCAAAAAACGTAATTTTTTTCAATACATTTTATTTATAGTACAAAACATGTTGAGTAATCAATTTTTTTACATATGAAAGCACATATATGAAATTACTTGAAAAAAATTTTTTTTTTTTTTTCAAAATGGCGGTCCTGAAAATGGCTGCTGAAACTCATCTGATTCGTAGATGGATGACATCATTTCTTGGAAAAGAATTATCTGAAAGCAAAAAACAAAACGTTTTCATGTTCTGTATCGAATTGGCTATGGCCTCAAGCAGAATGAAACATTTTCAATGAAAAAAAAACAAAATGGCGGACTTTTGAATTTTTTTGCGCTTTTTTTCACTTTTAATTGTTTATAACTTTTTTAAATAATAATGAATATTTCTGGTTCTGCTTGAGGCCATAGCCAGACATCTAAAGAGTAAAATGCCGTTTGGTTCATATCGATAAGTGCAATAGTTTTGAAATGAGAGTGTCATCCATCTACGAATCAGATGAGTTTCAGAAGCCATTTTCAGGACCGCCATTTTGAAAAAAAAAAATTTTTTTTCAAGTAATTTCATATATGTGCTTTCATATGTAAAAAAATTGATTACTCAACATGTTTTTTACTATAAATAAAATGTATTGAAAAAAATTACGTTTTTTGGAGTAAGCTCGAGTTAATATTTGTTGTTGTATTGTGTTTTTTAATTTGACCAGAAAAAAAAATATATGGAGAAAAAGTTACACATTTTTTAATTATACAGGGTGAGTTTTTTAAAGTGTTACAAGGGAATATCTCGAAAACGGTCCAAATTTTTTTTGTTAAATTTTTCTGAAGTAATAGGAAGACGGGGGGACACATTTAAACATATTTTTGACACCTACACCCCCCCCCCCTCCCTATTTTGAGGGGCAGGGGGTAACTTTGAATTTTTAAATGGGATGATGTACTTTTTTTTATAAAATTCGAATCTACATAAAAAATAAGGTATGTATGCAAAAAAAAATTGATTTGCTCTTTAGGTTATGGAGTTATGATTAATTAAATTATATTATACAAAAAATATTAACAATTAAATTTTAACTAATTTATCCTCCGTCATGTTTGAGCAATTGTTCAAAATGTCCCCCTTCAACTTCCAAACATTTTCCATGTTTAATTGAGCAATAAACTGAGAAATAATCGTCAAACTGTTAAAATTCTCGACTGACTTAAATTTAAAAAAAAACGCGTTATCATGGAATCAAATAAAAAAACAAATAAACAAAAAAAAAACTTCATTAGTATTTTAATCTAATAAATCATAATTAAATTACAGAAAGAGCAAATCAATTTCTTTTTTGCATACATACCTTATTTTTTACATAGATTCGAATTTTATAAAAAAAAGTACATCATCCCATTTAAAAATTCAAAGTTACCCCCCGCCCCTCAAAATAGGGAGGGAGGCCAGGTGTCAAAAATATGTTTAAATATGTCCCCCTGCCTCCCTATTACTTAACCAAAATTTCACAATTTTTTTTTAACTGTTTTCGAGATATTCCCTTGTAACACTTTAAAAAACTCACCCTGTATTTATAATCATATATATATATGGTATCTCTATTTCCTGGGTTTCGGCTAAGCAGGCCTGCACTATGCTGCAGGATAGTATATTGCAATTACATGGCGACTGCTGCAAAATGTATAACGTATTGCCTATGCAAATGGTACTACTAAAGTGTATTAAGTGGTACTGTTACTTTTAGGTTTGACGCAAATGTTTATTGACCCAAATTATTTTAAAGAATGTATTTACCCCACCCACTATTATATTAATTAAATTTAAAAAAATCGTTAATAATTTTGGATGAATAGTGAATATTCTTCAAACTAAACATTCATGATTCATGATAAACATCATAATTATTACTAATAACACTAGGCAACACGGTTTCTTGCTCCGATTGGACTCATATGTTTTTTAACTAATTTTGGGTCGCTGAAACCGAATCTGGCCTCAGAATATTTCTATTACCTAAGTTTTCTGAGAAAAATACGATAAAAATGTTAAAAAATCATTATTTTATTTTTGTTCTAAAATCATGGGAGACAAAAATATTCAAAGGACAAATTTGGATTCGGCGACTTAATATTAGTTAAAAAATCTCCAACTTAAAACATAGAAATTTTAAATTCATAAGTAGTATAAATAGGAATATTATGAAAAAAAAATATTAAAAAAATAATGGATAATGTGACAAAACTAAGTAGGGGTGGAGGGTAAGAAGAAGGGTGCATAAGGGGACAAGCTTATCGCCACGTACTCTAAAAATTGTCAAAAATCATTACTAGGGGGTCAAAAATGACCTAAAAAAATGTTACGTATTATGGTTGTTATGTAATAAAGTTACATTTTTATGATGTAGAACTATTAAAAAAACAAAAAAAAAATACACAATATTTTGTTTTATAAATTATTTTTAAATTGGCATAATTGCATGTACTAAAATTTAAAAAATAAGACGTGCTAAATTTTTTTTAAGGTCAAATTTGGATTCTTCGCCTTTAAATTGATAAGAAAAATATATTTTTTGGGCTCGGGAAAAAAGTTTATACTGTGTACTTTAAATTTATATCTTTTTCATTTATTTACTTTTTACTACTATTTACTACAACATGGTCCTTAAAGAACATTTAACGTTCTGTGGAAACTATCTCCGTAAAATTAAAGAATATCGATATTTAAACAACATACCCTATTCTGCCCTGGGTATGGGGCAGAACGGGATGAAATGCATTTTTTGTGACTCTAGTTTTAGTATAATTTTATATTTTTTAGCAAAATTTGTAAACATATAATGCTTCAAAGATATTGAATAATCGATAATTTAATAATTTTTTGAAATTTTTCTTCAAATCATCCTAATAACTTGCCATAAACGTTAACCATCCCGTTTCGCCCCGGGTTACCCTATCTACCTGGTTTCACAAATTTCAATTTTTTTTGGGGCGCACTCGGGATTCTTTACTTTTAAATAAAATTTTTAATCCTGCATCCAAATCTGCCAAAAACTTCTTTTTAATTAGTACCGTTTTCGAGATATCGGCCTTTGAAATCTGAAATCAAAATCAAAAAACAAAAAAGTTATTGGGGATTAAATTAAAAAGTTGGACTTTTTACCTTTTCATCCTACATGCCTTAGATATATTATTTACCAATTAAGGAGTAAGATTAAAAAGGTTAATATATTCCAAAAAAATTATTATTAATCATACATATTTAGGTATTTCATTTATATTTATTATTATCGTTAACTTTTTATTTGATAAATACTTAATTTCATAAATTATTATCCTTTACTAGTTATGGAGTTAGATTAAAAAGGTCAATATATTCAAAAAAAAAATACTGTTTACTTTATTAATTAATTTTAGGTTAACGACAAATAAATGAACTTTATCGTAATAATTACGTAATTATTACGTGGATACGTGGAAGCGTTTTATATCCTATGTATAGTTACAAAAAGTGATGTTCCTCTTTTTATTGTATGAATTAATAAAAAATAGTATATTATATAACTAGTATGGAATAGACAATATTCCGGGCGAGCGGAATGACTATTCCATACGTGTTGTAGACTATACTTTTTTTTCGACTGCATATATGAAACACTGTATGGCTTTAAATTGCGGACAAGGTTAAAAACAATGTTTTTTGTGACTCGACATTGTAAATGCAACAAAACACATATTTTTAAATAAAGCAAATAATGTTATTTAATAATTTTATTAAATCAGTAGTTAAAAAAGATTTTTATTTAATTTTAGCACATATTTACAAATTATAATGCAAAAATTGAAGGTTATGTCAGATTGTTGTGACATATATCAGGCTTAAATATTTAACAATAGATGGAGAAGTTTTAATTTTTTAAACTAAATTGATAAAAAACTGGTCAAATATTAAGAAAAACTAATAAACTTTATGTAATTTTAACGCAAAACTTTAAATTTCATTAAATTATTCAATATTTCATGGTAAAATATATATATTTTTGCTAATTTTGATACAGTTTTCTTTACTTTTATAAAAAAGAGATGGCACTACATGTGCTCATTCTAACACTTGATACGGAATATTCATACCGTATCTAGAGCTAAAATGGATTCATTCTGTCTTTGAAAAGTGTGTGTATTTGCTTACATTCTAAAGCAGTCGTAGAAAAATGTTTTACTAATGTTTTTTAGCTTGCTGATTTCATATCAAAAGTCAAAAATTAAAAATATTATTTTATATACTTAGTATTATAGTATGTTGTGGTTTAAGCTAGTCTAAACACCACAAAATCATCAAAAAATTATATGTAATAAGAAATAATTATAAAAAAATGGGGTGTCCACCCGTAAAGGGGTAAGGGTTGTGGCTATTTTTATAATATTGTATTTTCTTCCAAGTATCTATACCAAATTTCAGTTTTTTAGCATTATTATATCCTGAGATGGAATATTATCCTAAGATACAAGATTTGCACCAAACAGTTAAATAAAATTAGCTCTTTTGATTTTTATGATAAATATATTTTTATTTGGTCAAGGACACTTATCTAAAAAATCTAAAAATAAAAGTTCTTAAGGTTATATTTTTTACTAAATATTTGCTAGCCCATCATATGATAAGAGACTAATTTTATAATTAGCAGTATATTTCATCCGTAGATGCACTTTCAATGGGCGTATCTACCTAACAACGCCCAGGATGATCATGGTCCATGATCTTTCACCGTTTGCAAAAAAGATGTCATTAATTTACACGATTGATACACCTGAGTTCTCATTATTTCTTATAACTCGATCACCAAAGTAACTGCTAACGGTAGTTCCCCACCAATAGTACCTGCATCAATATAGTAACGCTCTGCCATCCTTAAATAAACATAGTAAGCACACTTTTTTTTTGAAAATGTCAAAATAGCTATTTTTGCATTTATTTATTTATTTATTTAATTATTTATTTATTTATTTATTTATTTATTTATTTATTTATTTATTTATTTATTTATTTATTTATTTATTTATTTATTTATTTATTTATTTATTTATTTATTTATTTATTTATTTATTTATTTATTTATTTATTTATTTATTTATTTATTTATTTATTTATTTATTTATTTATTTATTTATTTATTTATTTATTTATTTATTTATTTATTTATTTATTTATTTATTTATTTATTTATTTATTTATTTATTTATTTATTTATTTATTTATTTATTTATTTATTTATTTATTTATTTATTTATTTATTTATTTATTTATTTATTTATTTATTTATTTATTTATTTATTTATTTATACTCGTTAGGGACCTTGTAGGTGTTTCATGCCTTTTAAAACATCAGTTCCACCACTGGTTTGACACAACCCGTTTAAGGCAACTCTCCATCCCACCCTAACTCTAGAACTCCCTAAATCCTTTGTTATTTGTGACCAGTATTTCATTCTAAGCCTGTCTGCCTGACTGATCAGTGATCACCTTTTAGTTAAAGTAAAAAGAAAGGTAGGCTTAGACTAAGCTCACTCTCCAAACAATTAATACAAGTGCGAAAAGTTAAATTTTTCGATTGAGTAGGTTCTTAGACCTACGATATCAAAATTTAACTTTTTGTCCGTGTCTAATACAATATTTTTTATTCGATTTTTACTAATTTCAATAAATTATTAAAATATATTTAATTTTAAATTATAAAAAATATTTCCTTTTACTGTCTTATAACCTATCTAGTTATCCATAACGAATTGCTATCCAATCAAAGCGATAAAAAAGAACAATTGAATTGTTTCTTTTGCGAGCTATTTAATTTTTAAATAAGCTTAGTCCTTTGATTAATTTGTATTAAAATGTATTTGTTATGAAAATATTAATATTCCAGAAACCTTTCTATAAATATTATAAATATTGAAATTGATTTTACAATTGAAATTTAGTGTTTGTGATTTATTTTAGTGGATGAATACGGATTAACCTGTTAATCATATGTTTTGAGGTTATGTTATACATATGTAGAAGAAATTTTTAATTATATTAAATGATTATAATACTTGTCAAGAAAAAAACATATAAAGACCAAAAGTTACAAAAAGGTTGTATTTCTTTATAAATATTACAGTAAAGGTAAAGCATCTTCTTTAAAAAAGCTTAAAAATAACAAGTTTTAGTTAGCGGGTCCAATAAACTTTTTGGCCCTAGTGCCAAAAAGTCCAACTTTTCGCCCGTAAAATATGAACAAAAAGTGACGCTTTTAGAATCAATCGAATAAAAATATCTTTAAGTAAACTCGCATGTGATCCACCAGTTGTTTCTCCAATACGCTCCCGCTGCATATTTCAAAGGATTAAAACTTGCTGTCATATGTAATAAACAGTCAACGGCGAATTTCCAGTGCTCGCATAGGCGCCGCGTCGATTCTATCGTTGACGCGAGGTTTTAAATATTTACATTTTTATTTTCTTCGAAAAACACCGATATATTTACATATTTATAGTTAATATGTATATTCAATATTGTTGTGTGTAACAAATTAGTCAAAATTAGTCAAATGTTTCGATTTAGTGACCTTTATAAAAATTTCCCTCATAATTCGGCAAAATTATTCCGTAAGCCTATGTTTCTGTGTTTATTTTCAACGTTGATGAGTCATAACTGAATTAAATCCGATTAATGGTAATAAAAACTACTTGTTTTTTTAGATTGCCCTGTAAATACTGAAAATACTTTTGTATCTCCCGAACTTTCATCAGATTTCTGGTGGTATGTCTGGAAATCCAGATGTGCTGATAAAAACCATTTGTTTTCTTATAATAATACAATGTTTTTTTATATTTAAAAAACATTTGTTTTCTCATAATAAAACATTGTTTTTTTTATATTTAAAAAACAATGAATTCTTATTTATTTTGTAAATTTCTTTCATGCGAGATTTCGAGTTTTAAGATCTGTATTGGAACCGGTTTTTATCAAAGGGTGGAAACTTCAAGTTATGAAATGTCCTAAATAAGTAAGATTTACTTTAACATACAAACGCTCAAAAAATAGAATAAATAACTAGTTTTCTAATAGATTTTATCGCACTTTAGTACTCATAGGAGTAAATTTTTGTTCAGTTAAGATTTATGCAAAATTGCAAAAAAAGACAAGATATTTAAAATATTATTTAGATAGCACAAACTATTAAAAGGTGAAACCTGGTACACAGATGGATCCAAAATGAAGGAAGGGACGGGAGCAGGAATCCATGAACCGGGCAAAGAAATTAGCTTAAACCTGGAAACCAAGGCAACCGTTTTCCAAGCGGAAATCTATGCGATTTATGTCTGCGCACAAGAAATGGTATCGGAGTCCTACACGGATAGGACAGTAAATATCATTTCAGACAGCCAGGCAGCAATAAAGGCATTAGCTTCATATGCCTTTAGCTGGGAACTGGTATATGAATGCCACAGCGAGATATGTAGACTGGCTGAACATAAAAAAGTAAATTTGATATAGGTACCAAGACATCAAGGTACATACACGAGGTCAGGAAAATGTTGCGGAATGAACACCAGCAACATTGGATAGATGCACCTTAAATGAGGCACTCTAAACTGAGAGCAATAACGGGTATAATAACTAGGCACTGCTTACTGAATAAGCACCGACACTAAACTAAAAACTAAACTAAACTAAACTAGATAGCACATTCTCCTAATCCTGGAGACTTTAAATGGTAGCAAGTTGAAAAAAACTTGTATGTCTCAAGCACATAATCTATCTATCTAAAACGTGTGGTTAGACGTATTAAGAAAACATTCTTCCACTTTATCCACGAAATGAATAATGTCATGAGATTGATTCACTCTTGCGCGCCATCTATTGCTAGATGAAGATTTCTTATTATAATTTTCACAGATTCTTATCAGCAGTATTAACAGAACTTCTAACTAGAATGGTCAGGAATACATTTTTTTTCTTAGGAGGACAGAAAATTTTAATTTTAAAAAAATTATAAAAATACTAATTTATTATTTCATCAATCTATTTTCTAATCATCATACAGAGTGATATTGGTAGACAGTTTCGGACTACTGGTTCTCCACAGTATCAAGAGCCAACTCTGCAAGCTGATTAAGAAAACGTTTTTAGACTTTATTCGCAAAAGGAATATAGATTGATGTAGACTTGTGCGTGATGTAAACAACTACTCATACCTCTCCTAGTCTGGAGACTTTGAACGGTAGCAAGTTGAAGACTTGTGTGTCTCAAGCACATAGTACCACTAACTTGTGGTTAGACATAGAATTAAGGACAAAAAATTTTTAATTACATTTTTTTTTATTTAAACTTAATGTTAATTCAGGATTAGCGTGCCTAGGCAAGTAGTACTTACCAGGTTGAATTTAAAAACGCCAGTGCTGTTCTGCTGCAGAGGTTGACGACCCTGATATTCTTCGCGATGGTAGAGCCTTCTTCAACTAGTACCAGCTTAACGTTGGACAGGTGAAGCTCGAAGTATGGGGATGGTACCCATGCAATAAGCGCGAGATTTAAATATACGGTCCTCGTTAATAATAATTCAGTTAAAAAAAAAAGACATGATATTATTTCATCTTAAATATTTAATATATGTTCTGGAACAGTAATTTTGTTTTGTCAATAAGTTCAAGAAAATGTTGTAGTGCGGATTTGTGCAAGGATTTTTAATTTTTATTATTTTTTATTTGTTAATTTAACTTGTTTTGTATTTATTGTTTTTTACGTACTTCTAGTCTTGTCAAGGTAAGTTTTAGAACACGACCTACACTCAATTAAATTTTGAATTTTAAATTAATTTAATTAACAGTAATTATAATTATTATTCAAAACGGTTTTAATATTTTAATATTTTAGTTTTAGAAGATTTAATTAGTTAGCTTTGCTAATAATTAGCACATAATTAGCACTTCAAAATTATTATTTGAGTAAATTTAAATTATAAAAATATATAAATGAGATCAAATTCCTAAATGGTATTTTTTTACTTTTTTGCGTTAACTAGCATTCCTTAATAATCAGAGTCCGGACTTTAAGTATTCATTTACCGGGGGATCGGAAAAATTAAAATGTTATAAAGACTGTTTTTAATTAAAACGGTACTTTAAACAATATTTTATTAACCAGACCATCATGTCCCACGGATAGCCTTAAAAAATTTAAATGAAAAGTCAAACCACCCCGGATTTTTTAATTTTCGCTGACTTTTGGGACATTTCCAAACAGTTTTTAACAAAAATTTAAATCGCTCATGAAGCCATTTTTAAATAAAGTCATTATTCTTCTTCTTCGAGTTTTTCCTGACATCGCAATACGGAGTTTTTTCTATGACACACCCTATAGCATAGGTACTACCCATGATACTCAATATAATCACGGCCATTTACACGCCTACTTTGTTAATGTCCAAAATTACGGTCGTCTTATTTTAGACATTAATAAAGTAGACGTGTGAATGATCCTAATTATATTGAGTATCATGGGTAGTACTTATGCTATAGGGTGTGTCATAGAAAAAACTCCGTATTGTGATGTCAGGAAAAATTTGAAGAAGAAGAAGAATTACTTTATTTAAAAAAGGCTTTGTGAGCCTAAGAACCTAATATCAGAAAATCCGGGGTGGTTTGACTTTTCATTTAAATTTTTGTTGAGATTTTCGGAATTTTTTATCATTTTTGGAAAGGCTTCCCAAAGATTTTCCAAAATTTATACACGGACTTTACCTTTCGTTGATATGTATATGGTCAAGACCTTTTTTATCCACATTAATAATATTTATTTTAACTTATCTTTGACTTAATTATAATTTAATACAATAATATTTTTATAGTTTAATTTGTAAACAATAACAAAACTCCAATTTATTGTTATTGACTACTTATTTAAGAAAACTAGCTGTGGGTGACAAAAAATAAAAATAAATGTTTGGGCTTTTGTGCTGTGTTTTTAAAACAAACAGCCCAAGACGAAAAGAGGACAAGCCAGTTTAAACAGGCTGATATGGCTCTATTTTTTAACCGACTTCCAGATAAGGAGGAGGTTTTCAATTCGACGTGTGACTTTTTTTATGTTTGTTCCCGCATAACTTTGGAACGGATAAACGGAAATTGATGAAACCTTTTGCAGCTTAAAGAGGACATTCATGAGGTGAACCCGTTTTAATTTGACGATGGGATAATGCCGGGCAAGCCGGGCAAGCCGGATAATTAAGATAAATCTAGTCGTTTCAACGCAATTTCACTTAAAACCGGCTTAATTTGGTTTTAATACCAACCAATTTTTTAGAAAATAATAGGATAACTCGGATAAGCCGGATAACTTGATTAAGGGGCCATTCAAATATTACGGCATCTTTTAAATGCCGCTAAACTTGATTCTGTGGACCTGTATATTAAAATACCAAGAGAAAATTATAAAATTTGTGATTATACAATAAGGCGTTATTTCATTATTACGTCTACAGCTTGCCGGCCGAGATAGAAGGACAATTATAATTTAGCTTAGATGATGTTACAAATCTACAAGTTCTGTGTCTCTAAAAAGTAAAATATAAAAACTTTTCCCAAAAAAAAATGAACCGACTTTTGTCTCTAAAAAGTAAAAAATAAAAAAAAAGTCGGTGCCAATTTCACAGCAAACAATTTAACAACAGAAATAATTGTTAGTATTTAATTTAGGGAGTGTTGAAATTGCCACCGGCTTATTTTTTATTTTTTACTTTTTAGAGACAGAAGTCGGTTCATTTTTTTTGCGATAAGTTTTTATTTTGACAATAAATCTATGTAAAGTTGACTATAGTCAACTATATGTATACTTCTAAGTATATAGTTTTAACATACTACAAACGTTGAGAAACCTACATACGAGTTCTGAATCGGAACACTATATGAATAAAACTTTGTATAAATAACAACGGTAGTTAAAATGGTGTCAAAGAAAGGCCTTTGAAACACAAATTCCTAACCTACTAAAATATATTTTTTTTTAAATTTTGATTAAATAACCTATTTCTAAAATTATCCAATTTTCTTTTTCAATAGTGTAGTATAACATATTGTTTCTAATACATAACCTATTGAATTAGCATACTAACTGTTCTCTATAAGTTTAATTTAAACATATAATTAAAGAAATAACGGAGATGGACGAATTACAATAATGTGTGTAGTCATAAATATATAGTGTGGAATTTTCAAATTGAATGAATACGACTATTTTACAAACAATATACAGGCCAATCAAAACCTTGCATTTTTTGTTTCTTGACCAATCAGATTAAAATGAATCTGATAATTTTTGCAGATGTACAATTATCACTTGGTTACTATGGAAACAAGAAACTGACAGTTACTGTCATCTTAATAAATGTTATATTTTTACAAAATGTGTTTTTAATTTTTGAAACTTACCTTTAAATGATTTATTTTTATTGATAAACAATATAAATGCTTATTTTATTACCAAAACATCCTAGGTACAACCCTAATTAATTTTAGATAATATATTATATTTTATGCACTTTCCATCTTAAAAGCTTTAAATCACTGATATTCATAAATTTTAATTTATTTAATTGAATCTTGGTATTAAAAACAGGCCACTCAAAACTAATTTATACACATATTTATTAAAGATATATTTACAGTAAAGAAGTAAATAATTTACTTCTTTTAAATGACGGAAATCAAAACATTAAATGACTGCGCTGGTACCAGTACAGCGTTGCCAAACTCTATTATAAATCGATCGCAAATTATTTTTTTATGTTGGGAAACAACCGTTATTTTATTTCTTTTCAGTTGAAAACTAAACTTTTTAAACAAAAACGGCAATGCTTTTTATTTAAATGCTAAAATATATGATAAAAACTATTTTATTGGAATAATCTTAAGCATAAAATATGCCTCAAGCAAAGTTTAGACTTGCCAACATTCGCGAACATTGAACATCGTGGTTTTAAAAATTTGAGATTTAAGATTTTAATTATAGTTGTAAAGTAATATTGTTGTTTAGTTCTTAAATTTTTAATTTAAATATGAAACAACATTAAACGTGGTAAAATTATATACTTCCATATTTTGTTTGTGAAATAGTCTTTCAAAATACCATTAGTGCATGTTGAATTATACACATTTTTTTTTTCTGTATATAAAAAACATTTTGCTTAAGGAAATTGTTTTCGTGCATTTTTCGTTAAAATTTTGTAACACGAAAAATGCATTCAAACAATTGCCAAGCAAAATATTTTTTTAATACAAAAAATTATCGATAATTCAACATGCACTTATGATATTACTACTGATAACTCTATTCTGGTTTAATTGTGGAATAAAAATCACCGAAATATAAATAGGGCTCCTGATCAAGTTTTATTTTGAATGAAACATCTTTTTATTTTACTCACATGTCATAATATTTTGCCATCAAGGGACCACGGCATTCCTGAAGGATTAATGAGATTAAGTAGCTCTACAGAAAAATCTGATTATGGATCATGGTAGCAGAACCATTTATAGCTAAATCCAGAAAACTTGTTTTTGTTAACTAATCTTCTGCAGAATAATTCTGGCAATAAATTGCATATTTTGTTAAACGATTCTTATAGTATTTTTTTACCTGATTCCGAATATCTTTAAAGTAAATCGCTATGTTTTTCCGTTTTCGAGAAAAATGCTCCTGAAAATATTTTTTTCCGTTTTTTTTTTTCAAGTCCTTGTAGAAAAATAATCATAGTACTTGAAAGCTTTTATCCAGGCTTCATTTAGAGCGGGGTTCTTACTCTTTAAAATCGTACAAGCAAACTTAGCACAATGTTTATTGTTAAATTTTAAAACAGTTTTAAAATACCGCTGAAAACACATTTTATGCAAACTGTATTTTTCTTTGCTACATTCTATCTTGAGGGACCCCTCGTTTTTATCTCGTAGTTTTTCGTATGAAACATGAAATATAAATAAAAATCGATGAATATTTGCTTGGACTTCGTTAATTTAAATCAGTTTACTGATATTTGGAATTTGGGTCAGGTCGTATATGGCCAAAATCTTTAAGCAGTACTACATCATAAAATCAGACAAATTGATTCTGTAAACCAGAAAGGTTAATTTAGGTTTTTATCTTCGTGAAATATTTTTCTTATTCTTTGTTAGTTTAGAATTAGTGGTTTTATTTGAACTTCTTGTTACCGTATAATATTAAATAATTCATATCAAAATTTATTTTATTAAAAGGAAAAAATAAAAATGGAAACTAGACTTAATTAAAAAAACTTCTTATAAATGTTTTTTTTTTATTTAAAACTATACTTATAATAAAATAAAAAATATATCTTAAAGCAAAAAACTCAATATTATTTTACAAGATTACAAGAATACCTATGTGATAAAAATATAACAATATAATACAGACAAGTTTAGGTGACGAAAAACCCGACTAAAAAAAAAATGCACGTGATCTATATACCTAGAAAGCCGGAACTCCATTTGTGGCATATCAGCGTTTTCAACATATTACATCAGAGTTGATGTGAAAACATTGCTATGCGATAAATGGAGTTACGGCTTTCTAGTTTAACACCGCAGTATATGCCTGATAAAGAATATAAAAAAGCCGAAATACGGATCTTATGAAATGAATTCGTAATAAAAATGTTTAGATATATCTGATTTTCCCCTAAATTCCTGATGATGATGCAAAGCCGAAACGTGGGGGAATTCAATTACATTTTTAAATTTAATATATGATGATATCGATACCCCCAAGCAACAAAGCCGTAACTCATATATTGTCATTTTTCACGACAGCTAAAAATATTTTTTTTTGTTATTTAAGGGTGGGTAAATGATTGGAGTGGAAAAGGAAGTCATGTGATACATCATTTGAAAGCTTATAAAATTCTCTATTTAATAGTTGAAGTATTTATTGTTTATTTACTGTTTGTTTCTGATAATATTCAAGTTTAGAATTTCTTACTTTAGTGATTTTAAGTAAACTTTTGCTTAAAGTGGACTGTGGAGAAACCTGAGTAGTACCACCATGTGTGTCTTTTTTCAAGGCGTTTACCTATGAGTATAACTCAAAATGGGTCTAACTTGAGTTACATCCTTGTTGCTTGGGAGTGTCGATATGATATCAAATCTATAGATTTAATAAAAATGATATATTATATTCTCTTTTCTTCAAAACTTTTTGGCTCCCCCTAGAATATTAAAAAGTCGGTCCCTATGCAAATACGTTAAAAAAATATCCCTGCCGAAATTTAGGTTTTATCCACGGCAGTGATTAATAGGCCTATTAATCACGGGTCTGTAAAAATAAACCGTTTAAACTTCAAAACAGCTGTAGATAAAGTATAGTATTCTACTCGTGTATAATAGCTATTAATCATTGGGGTGATTAGGCCACTCGTCTATCGGCTCGTGTCCAAAAATTCACCCTCATTGATTAATAGCAAATATTGTACACATTGAATAATATACTATTATCCAGGTGGCCATTGAAATCGTACATTTTACAACATAGTTTGATTTAGTTTGACAGGTAAGAATTAATTTTTAAAGTAAGGTTATTTATTTGTCAAATTCAAAACATATCAAAGCAAAAACACAGTATACGCTTTGATTTTTTTTCAAAAAATTAAAATTAGTTGAATAAAATTTATCGGAAAAATAAATCAACCTAATTTACAAAAAACTAACAAAAAATCCAGTACTTACTGTATTTTACCCTAGACGGTTTTTGTCAAAAGCTTAACCCAACTTTTAAAATGATAAGATGTTGTAAAATATACTATTTTAATGGCTCCCTTGATAAAACATATTAATGCTTTTTAAAAAATTTAGGCAGATCCCGCCCTTTTCGCTTTGTCAAAGCCAAGTAAAAATAGAAAATAGTAGTTTTCGTAACGAGTAAGCGACTTTAGTCCTTAGTGCACGAGAATGAAGTTTTTATGACGACGCGAAGCGAAGTAAAAAAATCATTCAAGTGTACTAAGGACTTGTCGCAAACGAGTTCCGACCAACATTTTTCGTTCGATCTACAGTCTAGACTCTTTAAAAATGTATATTTTAAAGAATTACCTGTTTTTAATTTTGACATTTCAAAATTTTATAAAGGTCAAATGACTCTTGTCAAAATGAATGCTATGTGTTATCGTTTGGATAAATGAGTGTGCATAATTGTCCTTTTATTCAAATATACAGTATGTACTCGTGCGATGAAAAAATATCCTACCGAGTATATATAGTGAACATGCATTTTTCTTTATTTCGTGTACACTAGGTCGTACGAAAATATACATTTATACTCAAATTTTCTTGTCATTGTGGAGCTATATTTTTACGTACCCACGCGATTTATTTTCAGTATATTTTGCATGAATTACAGTTACAAAGAACCACAAATTATTCTCTTAAATTTAAATGTAGTAATTAATTACGCAATAAAATAAATACAATAACTGTAAAGTTATTTAAAAAGATTTTAATGAAATATCCAACGATATCTTATTCCATACTACTTATATTATAATCTGTAGTCGGCATAAACTCAGTTATGACTCATCAACGTTGAAAATAAACACAGAAACATGTGTAAAATGGGGACCCTTATCAGTTTTTTGTCCCAAACGTTTTTCTGTGTAACTTTTTTGTAATTTTATGTATGGAATATGATTCCTGAGGTCAAAATACATAAAAAAAGCTACTCTTGTTGTAATACTGTAGGATTAACCGTTTTGGAGAAAAGTTCGTTTAAAGTCGAAATTAAATACTAAAATATTAAAAACCTAAATTTTAATGATGTTATTGTATATCAAAGACTAAAAAAAAGTTTCTATACGAAATTTATTGTGTAAATATGTTTTTCGGTCAATAGAGTTAAAATTTATGTAATTTAATAAATATCAAATACGAAACAGTGGACTCGAAAAAAGCTTAATTTTAGTAAAAATTCGAAAATTTGAGCTAAATGCCTCAAGATCTCAAAATTTTCAAATAAAATTTTAATCCGTTAATAATCATCCATAACCACAACTTTTGACACCTAGCCTCATACCGATTTCGAAAAAAAGTGTTTTTCAATGCACCCTAATGGAAAGTACTATATCGAGTACACTTAGTGATAGATGAAACCAATACAAACAAAACCGTAACTAGACAGAAAAAACGATTTACCGGGCAAGGACATCAAGTGTCCGACACTTACCAGGGGGACATCGAGACACAACACTACTTAATACTTAATTTTACAGAGTAATTCTATAAAAAAAATGATTTGTTGAATTGTCATACATATAAATGTCAAAAATATTATTCATAAAATAAGATTTTAACTCCTTGGTAGTGAGAAAAATGTAATGCGCTACTCGTAGGTAAGTTTTTTTCTGTTTTCGATCGTGTTTATGGACCTCAGCTCTCACGGTGCAGTGGTGCGACAGTTTAAATCAACTTCAAATTACCCCATTTATGTTTCTATACGTCGATTCTATGATACTTTAGGATGATTTTAACCAAAAATAAAAAAAAATCTATCGAGCACATTTTTTTTATTAAACAAAAACCCCGTATGTTGGACACTTACCTTGTATATGACTTTTAACTAAATATTTACTCAAATTATTATTATTTTTTTGTTTAGTTTTGTTTAATATACGTGAACTGCAAAATATTCGTCATAAAAAAATTAAATTTATAATAAAAAACCCCTTATACTGGGTGACACAAAAAGTATTGCCTACGAATTATCTCCGTAACTATAAAAGATAACTTTTTGAAATTTACAAAACTTGTATGAACCGTAAATACCCCCATTTTAGCATGGTCATTATAAAAATATCACTTCCGGTCTAAGCGGAAGTGATACCAACTTTGATTTTTAAATGGAACCCTTTACATTTACTTACATATTTAGATTCGTATTTAAATTCTATTTTCATTCTCAATAGTGTTAAATATGGCGCCACAGGAGACATTTTACATAAAAACAACATGGCGGTCCTATGACTTCCATATTGGAATATTTCTGAAACTTTTCATTTCAAATCTTTTAATAGTAGGCTAAAAATTTACTGTTTATCTGAAATGATGATTGTCTTATGTTTTTTTTTTGAAAATGGCGTTATGTTAATTTTTTTTAATCATCAACTTTAACGCCATTTTGTGCTAAATTTTTAAATGAATCGACCTATTATTGATTTCACTAGATCAAAAACTCAGGTATACTCAAGAAAAACGTAGAAATACTCTAATAGCGTTGGCCCTTTTCGGGGAAAATGTCCATATTCCCTTGGGATTTAATAAGCTCCCAACGGAATATGGCCATTTTCCCAAACAATTTCCAACCCTATTAGGGTGTTTGTACTTTTTTCTTGTAGAGTATACCTAAGTTTTTAATTTAGCGAAATCAAAAAAAGGTCGTTTCCTTTAAAAAATTTAGCACAAAATGGCGTTTAAGTTGATGATTTGAAAAACAAAACTTCAAAATAGCGCCATATCCATAAAAACAAAAGGAAATCAGTTTCAGATCAACAGTAAATTTTTAGCCTACTATTAAAAGATTTAAAATGTTAAGTTTCAGAAATATTCCAATATGGACGTCATCGGACCGCCATGTTGTGTTTATGAAAAATGCATCCTGTGGCGCCATCTTTAATGCAAATATCGACTTGTGATATGTTAATAAAAAGATAATTTAAATACGCATCTATAAATGTAAGCAAATATATAGGGTTCCATTTAAAAATCAAAAGTTGGTATCACTTCCGCTAAGACAGGAAATGATTTTTTTATAATGACCATGATAAAATGGGGGTATTTACGGTTCATACAAGCTCTGTAAATTTCAAAAAGTTATCTGTTATCTTTTATAGTTACGGAGATAATTCGTAGGCAATACTTCTTGTATCATCCGTTATAAGGGGTTTTTTATTATTAATTATTTTTTTTATGAAAATTATTTTGCAGTTCACGTGTATTGAACAAAATAAAACAAAAAAAAATAATAATAGTTTGAGTAAATATTTAGTGAATAGTCAAATACAAGGTAAGTGTCCAACATACGGGGTTTTTGCTTAATAAAAAAAAATGTGAAATTGAAGTTGATTTAAACCGTCGCACCACCGCACCGTGCTCTGCTTCGGTCCACAAAATAGGACCTTACACAGAAAAATTCACTTACCTCTACTAGGAACGCAAATAACTATTATTTGTGTTACTACTTGACGTAGAATTAATTTGGATAGAACCAAAGATTTTGAAAAGTTGAAAGCAAAATGTCTGGAGGAACTTAGTTAGTAGTTAGCTAAAGCCTCAAGACATATTGGTTGAAAGTAATTGCAATATAGGTTTCAGTAATGAAGAGTAAAATAACAATTTTCGCGTGTTTTTGTAACAAGCAGACTTTACCGTTGGAAGTTCCACTTTTGAAATGTGTGCCAAGTGTAATATTTTGTTATTATTTTTATAATGTCTTTTTTTACTGTAGTTGCGGTGTTAAATTTCCAAAAGTAAGCCAATATCTTTCAACTAAAACAATTTAACATCAAATAAACAATAATACAGTGCGTGCATTAAGTCTGGAATCACCCGAATAACTTTTTAGTTACAAGTAAAATACAAAAATCCTCAGACAGGTCGATTTATATTTTTAATTCTGCAAATTTTGGTCTAAAAAAAGTTATCAAAATTGGCACCCCCTTGCACCCTCACCCCTCAACTTTTTGTTTCAAATAGCAACCTACCCCTTGTGATACATCATTGGAAAGGTAATTTAATAAGCTTTCCAACAGTGTATGATAAAGCCTAATTTGTTAAAGGGTCTATGAAAAAACGCATGTTTTATTTAAACATTGTTTGTGTGAAATATTACGCATAATATGGTAATTGTGGCCCTATTTCCTACTTGGCACCTTCCTGAGAATCTAAATAAGGTTGTTTTAAACTTATTGTAATATTTTATACCCTGTTGAAAAATGCAATTTTTTTTCTTTTTATTGACCAATTTTATGTTTACTATTTAATCGATTTTAATCCCGTTTTTTTACTGTCCACTGTCAAAGAGCTGAAGGACATCAATTTGAACATTTATAGTGAACTAAAGTTATACTTTACATGTCTTTATAATAAACTAAATTGTGCATTTTCTCATTAGCCCTTTACCAAATTAGGCTTTATTATACACCGTTGGAAAGCTTATTAAATTACCTTTCCAACGAAGTGTCACAAGGGGTAGGTTGCTATTTGAAAAAAAAAAAGTTGGGGGGTGAGGATGCAAGGGGGTGCAAATTTTAATAACTTTTATTACACCATAATTTGCAAAATTAAAAATAAAAATCGACCTATCCGAGGGTTTTTGTGTTTTACTTATAACTAAAAAGTTAATCGGGTGATTCCAGACTTAATGCACGCACTGTATACACAATAATAAATCTATTTATTAATTTACGGTGTCAGTGGTGTTACTTAGGTTGGCAAAATAATAACAAAGTAGAATAATAAAAAATTAAGTGCCCGAAATAGTAAAAATGGAATAAATTACCATGAAAAGACCTGTCTACTGCTGGTCTACTTTTACATAGAATGTCAATGTGACTTTTTCTGTCAATAATAAGAGTACCCTGCTGAAAATGACGGGTCTGGGCAGGAATAAATGGTGCATAAACCGGACTTGAGCGGATAAAATACACCCGCTCAAGTCCAGTCTATGCAACAATTATACCCGCGCAGACCCGTCATTTTCAATAGGGTAGAGACATAATTTAAAATCTAGGGAAATAGCAAACCGGCAAAAGCGCTTTTAGCCTTTTCCGGATATGCCAAGTTTATCTTCTAGTTATAAAACGATTCACTCACCGCAGTAATGAAAAGAATCCAGCGCATGCGCACTGATTTTGTTATTTTTGTTTTGACGTATGCCAAAAATTATTTTAAAGTTATGTAACATTCTTTTGCAGAATTTTACAAAAATATCTACTTTTTTCTTATGCATATTGTTACACCAGGCGAGCATTTATTTTTTAATTAGCTAAAGCTAAATTACTTAGCCTAAATATAATCCTATTTGATTCTTAAAATATATCGCCTTCTAAATTCTGAAATATCGTATCTGAAAAATGCCTCCCATTAAAAAAAAGACACCAAACCAGCAAACTACCAAACCAAACCATTATTAACGTAAACCAATGCCTCCCATTAAAAAAAAAAAAAACACCAAACCAGCAAACTACCAAACCAAACCATTTTTAACGTAAACCAACGCCTCCCATTAAAAAAAAAACCAAACCAGCAAACTACCAAACCAAACCATTGTTAACGTAAACCAACGCCCCCATTAAAAAAATCAAACAAAAATTCGTGAGTATTTTAACAATCTTTCTTTTCCGCACCTAATTATATTCAAGACAGTAAGTTTTAGTAATAAAACCAGAAATCATTGCAAAAATATAGTTCATTTTTGTGGACCTGATGCGCACCGCACTGAAATTAAACTATTTCATAAAACTACAACTGCCTAAATGGAAGCCACTTCTGACATCCGTCAAAACAAAAATAAGCAAACCAGTGCGCATGTGCCACATTCTTCTCATTACTGCGGTGAGTGAATCGTGTTAAAAATTTGTCAAAATATGTGTTTATTTGTCTCGAAAACATTACGCCGCGTTACAGAGGGGGGGTGTCAGTAAATATGTTACGTAACACTTAAAAAATTATAAACTTAAAAAATGTTTATTGGATCACGTTTTTAACAATGATCTAGGCTTAAAGAGACGGATTTCTTGCAAATTTTATTGCACACGGCGTGGTTAACAGTTAACTAAATCCTCTAAACAAAAACAATTAGAGATGGAAAACCATAGCCAATAACCGGTTTTCGGTTAACCGGTTTCGAAAATTACATCAGACTGGTTTTGGGTTAAAACACGGAAGCAATAACCAACCGGTTAAAAACCGGTTTAAACCATAAAGAAAAATTTTCTTTCTTTTTTTTACTTTTTGTAAAATGTTACGTAACAAATAAGGGGGGGGTGGGGGGTCTCGAAAATGTTACGCCGCGTTACATGGGGGGTGGGGGTCAAAAATGGCCAAATTTTGCGTTACGTAATACTTGAACGCTCCCTGGGAAGTAGAAATGTTACGGAGTAGGGTTGTTTTGGAGTAGTAATGTTATGGACGGTTATGGAGTAGGGATGCTGAGGAATAAACAAAATTAGGAGTAGGGATGTTGGTCTGCCCAATTTTTTGGTCACATTGAAATAAAATCCAAACCAAAAAAAGAAATCAATGCCCTTTTCTGGCAAACGCAAACATTTTCTTGTTAATACTTTACAATATGATAGCTCGATTTGAAAACAAGAATATTTTAAAGAATTTAAAGTGGATATTATTTACTGGATAAAACAAAAGTGACAATGTACAAGCTGTGAAGATATATAATACTTTGCATTCTGTAATATACTCTTCGTAGTTGCAAGTAGTTTTTCCTGGTAAATTTTTATTTATTCGAGTCAGAGGTACAGTTGGACCCACAAAAAACGCTAGATTTAAATATGCTAAAATGTCAATTTTACTAATTATTTTATAGTTTAAGTAAGATTTTAAGAAATAGGTTAGAATTATTTGACAATTAATTGTCAGTTTTTTCAAAGTTTATTACAGAAAATGCATGCGAATAATGTCGAATATTAAAAAAATTATAATAATAAATAATAAACTGAAAAAACATTTAGAATATTTAATTCAATTCAAAAATTAAAACACAATATTTAGTAAATCTTATGAAAAAATAAAATTTTGAACTCTAACCAAACTAAACTAACCAAACATATACTTTATGAAAATTATGATTTTCGTTTAAAAAAAGGTTTTTCAGGAGGTTTTTTTAATCTTGGAACTATCGATGCGGCGACGGGCGATGGTTTTTGACCCAGGAAAATTTCTATTGTTTATAGCATGCACCGCTTCTTGTAAATGGTATTCTCTCAAATAATTAAGTAAATTTTCATCCTGTATTTCTTTCCGAGTCTACACGCCCTTTCCTCCCCCATCTATTTTTTCTTCAATCTTAACCATTATTCTTTTTTCTATGATCTTAACACAACTCTCCGAAAACTAAATAACCTTGCCACAATTAAAGGTCTCTATAGAGATCACTGGCCACAATCACTTCCTTACATCCTGCTTCCAATATACTAATAGTTTGAGATTTCTTAACATTTCTTAACGCATTTCTAATTACGTTATAATTATTATAAGTAATTTTGACAAATATTGTCAACATGACAAGGGCTTTGTTTGTATTGTAATTATTGAATTTACGCAACTAAATTTTCAATCTTGTTTTTTTTTTGGATTCAAGTCTATAACAAAAAAAAAGGTGAATATTATTTTATATTTATCTAAATGAAATTCTATTTAATTAAAAAATTGGGTATTTGACTTGTATAGTATACAATGTATTTTATTTATTTATTTATTTTTTTATTTTATTTTATGTATTTTGTGTATTTCGGTATATTTTAAAAAATAATATAAGTAGCTAAGCTCTTTCGTCTCATTTAGCTCGAGACATCATCAGGGCCAGCCTTGTCAGAGCGATATATAAAAATTAAAAACTTTTGTATTCTTAAAAGATAAAAATCGAATATCGGTTTTTTCTTCGAAAAACACCGATATATATATATATATATATATATATATATATATATATATATATATATTTATAGTTAATATGTATAGTCAATATTGTTGTGTGTAATAAATTAGTTGTCAAATGTTTCGACTTATAAAAATTTCCCTCATAATTCGGCAAAATTATTCCGTAAACCTATGTTTCTGTGTTTATTTTCAACGTTGATGAGTCATAACTGAGTTTATGCCGATTACTGATAATAAAAGATCATCATTGCGGAAAATAAATGGTTATCTTGATAACGAAATCTCGTTGGCTGATTGCGATAATTTTGGCATGTACTTCCGGTCACAGTCGAATAAATTGCCTGAGAACCGAAGAAGAATACAAAGTTCGGTCGAATACCTTTGGGATAAGCTTATCTTACGTTTTTATTTAATTACACAGTTATTTTTTTAATTTTATTATAATTAGGTACTATCTTATTATATTATTCACAGCGCCAGCGCTAGAATAATATTATACGGTAGTTTCGAATTTATATTATTCACAGCGCCAGCGCTAGAATAATATTATACGACCGTAGTTTCGAATTTTCAAAAAATTGCAAAAATCGTCCTAGACAAAAAATTCTTGGATATAAATTTGTTTCATGAAAAAATAAGCAACTTTTTTTTTTTCAAATTTCCGTCTGTCCGTCCATCTGTTCGTCTGATGTCACGGTCCGTCCATCTGTTCGTCTGATGTCACGATTTTTGTAGACACGATAACTCAAGAACGAATGATCCGATCGTATTGAAATTTTCAGGAAAAATCAAGTTCTATGAGGGGAAGATCCCAATTGTTTTTGAAAGTAATCCCCCCAAAAACAAAAAAGTTATGGTGGGTTAAAATCGAAAAATGCTGAAAGAATAATCCGATTAACGTATTTTTTTTAGGAAAAATTACTTTTATTAGGATCAATTCTACAAAAAAAAAATAAGTAAAAAAATTAAAAAAATTGACAAATTTTTTAAAAATTTTTTCGTTTTTTTTTTGAATTTTTTTTTTCGTTTTTTCGCAAAAAGAAAAAAAAAATGAAAAATTGTAAAAAAAAGTTTTTTTCAAAACTTTACCATTTACTGTGAATAATATATAATAAAATGCGTAGTATTACATATCTTCACGGCTTGTTTTACTCTTCAGTTACTGATAACTTGCTTTATTCTGCCCTCTTTATGCTTATCTGCATATACCGGTTGTTCTAGGCCATATTTATCTATTCTACAGGGTTCTCACCAGAGGAATGTCAGGGAACAGTCGGGAAAAATAAAGTTGAAACCTGAAAGTCAGGAAATTTTGCCATTTATTTGAAAAAGGAGGGAAAATAGCAATGTTTGTTAGGATGTTTTAACTAAGGAGGGCATTATTGTAATTACATCTCTAGTGTATACACTAGGCAACACGGTTTCTTGCCCTGATTGGAGTCATGTATTTTATAACTAATTTTGGGTCGCTGAGACCGGATCTGGCCTCAGAATGTTTCTACAATCTCAGTTATCTGAGAAAAATGAGATACAAAGAAATAAACGTAGGCAAAAATATCCCAATTGGTATAATAGGGATATAATAAATAAAATCAAAGAAAAAAACTTTAATAGAAAAATGCTTAAAAGATATAAAAGTGATTATTACAGTAACAAATACAATAATATTAGAAGCCAATTAAAACGCGATATTAAAAATGCATATATTAAATACATACAGGATACTGAGGAAGTCATACAAGAAAATAGCAATCAATTCTGGAAGTTTATTAAAAACAAAAAAGGATCTTGTCAGTATCCTGATACAATGAAATTAAATGACGAGTGTTTTAGTGGTGGATATGAAGTAGCTGAAGCATTTGCAACATTTTTTAGTAGTATTTACAAAGAATCTGATGACAATGTAGACGGAGACCCTGGTAATGCTGAATTTTGTAATTCTCCTTCAATAAAAATTGAGAATATTTCAGTAGAAGATGTCCTAAAGGCAATTAAAAAACTTAAAAATACAAAATCTATCGGTCCAGATGGTATTCCGACTTGCATTGTTAAAGGTAGTGCTGAGACGATTGCTTTGCCATCGTCAGTCATATTTAATGCTTATTTAGAACAGGGAATATTTCCACAAAAGTGGAAATTGGCCAGAATTATTCCTGTACATAAAAAAGGTTCGAAATCAGATATAAATAATTATAGGCCAATTTCACTTTTAAATATATTCTCTAAAGTGTTTGAAATAATAATAAATGAACGCATTCGATTTCACTTAGGTTCCTTAATATCAGAACACCAACATGGTTTTATTAGTAAGAGATCCACTGCGACTAATCTTGTCTGTTTTTCTCAGTTTGTGTCAGAGGCTTTGGAAGGATTTTATCAGGTAGATGTTATCTATACAGATCTAACCAAGGCCTTTGATACAGTACCACATAGTATATTACTTTTAGTTTTGGACAAATTAGGTTTTTGCAAACATCTGCTCAAGTTCTTTGATTCTTACCTAAGGGGTAGAGCCCAGTTTATATTCTACAATGGATTTATTTCTAGATTATTTTTTGCACTATCGGGAGTGCCTCAGGGTAGTATCCTGGGCCCTCTACTTTTTATATTATTCGTCAATAGTTTAAAAAAAATCATAAAATACTCTTTTTACCTTCTGTTTGCTGACGATTTGAAGTTTTTTAAAATAATCAAATCTGAACTTGACTGCCTTGAACTGCAGAATGACATTGATAATATAAGCCAATGGTCTACCAATAATAAGTTAGAATTTAATATTAAAAATGTCAGGTTATGACGTACTCTAGAAAAGTAAACACGATCTTTTATAATTATGATATGAATGGTACTTACCTTGAACGCGTTAATAGTTTTACGGATTTAGGAGTTTTGTTCAATAGTAACCTTTCTTATGAGAATCATATTAATAAAGTAGCTATGCAAGCTTATAAGAATTTAGGATTTGTCATTAGAAACTCTCAAAGTTTTTTAAAAACTCAAACATTAGACATATTATATAATGCGTTTGTGAGATCCAAACTAGAGTACGCCAGTGTAGTATGGAGCCCATATTATCAGTGTCATTCGAATACTGTAGAAAAAATACAAAAGAAATTTCTTAGATTTAAACATTTTAAACAACATGGAACTTATAACATTTCCTACACTGACTCGTTAGTTAATTTCAATTTTGAAACCCTTTCCAAAAGAAGAATGATGTCTCGTGCTATATTTTTATATAAAATTGTTAATTTTCTTGTTGATTGCCCTGATTTACTTTCTAGGATATTGTTTCTTATACCCACAAATACAAGACATTCGGCAACATTCTTCATTGAACGAACAAGAACAAATGCACACCAAAATTGTCCATTAAATGCGTGTCTTTCAATTTTTAACACATATTTAAATAATATTGATATGAATTGCACTACACTCTCCATTTTTAAAAATCTCATTAGAAATTCAATTCCCAATTTATATTAGCTACTATTTTATATTATTGTTATTACTTAGGATTAGTACTTATATACCATATAATTTTGTAAATTTTCCTGTAATTGGGCGATTCGGCCTGTTGGAAATAAATAAATAAATAAATAAAAATGATGATTGAAAAATACTGAATGTAGATATAGGTAACTATTTTCTTGGAATTTAGGGTTTGTTAATATATGCATACTTAAGAAAGTCATTTCCTAAAAAATAATTTCACTATGACACATTTCGTTTCCCATATGTACGTGACAAAATTTTTTAATTGTACACCAAATATATTTTAGGAAAAGAAAGTTACTTCTTTAAAATATATTTATTGTCTCAAGAGAACTTTAGGTGTGCACACAGGCTGCACAGTTAAATCAACAAAAAATGCAAGTTTTAAATATGCCAAAATGTCAAATTTATTGATTATTTTATAGTTTGATAGTTAATACAGCTCTCCTGTAACTCTAAGGAAACAAAAACTCGAGCAAAAACTAAAAAAAAATGGTTTATTCTAATCCCCAAAGCTTTAAAACAACCCCTTGGTAAAAAGTTTAATTACTGAACAATATAATAATATTTTAAGTAAATAAAATTATCTTCCAAATCATGTTTTTAGTATATTCATTTTATCGGTCAAAAGGCAAGGAAGTTATAACGGTTTAAAAAGTGTCCGTTTTTTGGGCCACCCTGTAGTTAAATAAAAAGTGAAAATGTATTTTTTTTTGTATAAAATATATATTTCTTATTCTACCTAGAAATCATACATAGGGTTAATGGAGTCTGAATTAAAATGACCTTGCTTGTTCATAGCAAATTATATATATTTAACTTTAAATTCTTGATCTGCTGAAGAAGATACGAAACAAAAAAAAAATACAACCTTTAAATAAAATAGTTTCCTAATGATATTAAATTAAGTTTAATTTTACGTTAAATTACAGAGTAGGCTGGAGCGAAAAAAAAAAATTACTCCTGACGTACAGAAAGTTGTAAAGTCAAAAATTTTAAGAACAAATTATATTTTGATATATTTTGTAGTCATGTCTTCTCTTTTACACTTCAAGTAACCAAGCCACAATTTTAACACGGCAAAAAATAACGTAAACACAAAATTTTGTAGAAAATATAACACTCAAAATGCGTGTGATTATGAGCTTATAAGAGTCGCAAAATAGAAAAACATATTTAAAGTGTATAATATTTTATAATAAAATAAAGGTATTATTAATAGCATAATTTAAAAAAAAATTATGGTGTTTTATGCATTTATGCATAGTTTATAACCTAAGCCATAGAAAACAAATACAGCTCATATTTGTAATCAGCACCCCAAAAATTACTAAAAACCGTTATTAATATTAACTCTAAGACATGTTTTTTTCATTCAACTTTCGCAGGTTAGTGTTATAAATCAAGTTAAATAACTATAAATATATATTATGTACATCGTAAAATATTATACGAGTGTACAAAAAAGTGCGCACCTATAATTTTTATGTTCAATAACTCCAGAACCAGTTGCCCGAATACAATAAATTTTATTTTAATTTAAAACGTTATTCTTTGAGATTACGATGTATTATTTTTATTTATATAACAAAATAATAAGAGATACATTTTTGAATTATTTTTAAATGATAAACCTAGATGTTTGAATTCAAATGAAGAAAATAATACTATAATACTTAGTTTTTTAGTTCTTTTCATATTCACCACAAATATTTTTTCCTGCATTTCACAAGACAAGCTCAACTTATAAAAAGTCCCGAGCTGCGTAGCAGCAAGGGATTTAAGGGTGCGAGTGCGAGGCTACCGTAGTTTATGTATTAGTTTTTTCACTACTAGCACTATTTAACTATTTTATTCAAATAATAAAGTAAATTATTAACAGAAATTATATTTCTTAAAATTTTTATAAAAATCAAGTAGCCTTGATCAATGACATTTGCTCATTTTTTTCATAATATTTAGATAATTATTGATTGTATTAATTGGTAATAATTATATTTAATAAATAAAAAGTTATTTAAAGCAATTTATTGGGTTTAATTAGTAAAAATTGCACAAAGAACTAAAACATCTAAAGTGACAGATATCAATTGTTTATAAAATTTACTCCTACTAGGAAAGAAAAAAATATTATTGCTATAGGTGAAGAAAATTGATTTCACAGTCTGAAAAAATGATAAATAATGGTATGTTCTAAAGCTAGTAGTGAAAAATAGTATATTTAACAAGTGAGAGAAGTTTAACATTTTTGACCTGCGTCAAATTGCGGGATGAGCGCGCTAGCGCGGTCTAAAATGTTAAATCTTCACTCAAAAATATAGTTTTTTTCACTACTTATTTATTTATTTATTTTACTAAAATTTAATGAAAAAGCTTATAAATTTAAAATATCACGCTGGCCGTTCGCGGCCATTAAAAAACAAATGAATAACTTGACATTTCTGGCAGAAATTTTCTGGTGATCTGATAAAATTATTAAGTTAGAAAGTGTTTCCGTGTTAAGTGTAATAAAATAAATAAAAATGGAAAGTGAAATGCAAAGTGATGATTCTGGTACTTCCCCAGAAATAAGGGGACAGGCGAAAACTGTGAGGGAGAATCTATTGCCTCAAAAATCAATATATGGGGGTTGTACCTCTAGTAATCTAAGATCCTTACGGTAATATATGGGTTGTATGGTTGAATATGATGGACCAATGATTTTAACTTTTCGAAGTGTTTTTATTAAGACATGTTTTATAGGTACTAATTTAGTTAATATTTTTTAATTAATGATACAATAAATAAATTTGGTGCCTAAACACATTTTTAAATAGCAATGTGATTTAATAATTAGGTAAAACGTCAGATGCCAAAACTGCTGAATAAAAATTCATTATTAACCATGGGACAATTTCATTATTTTTAGAACCTCTGACGTCATAGGTAGAGAAATAATATTTCTACCAATAAAAAGAACAGTAATAAAGATGTGCTTTTAGGCTGGTAGTGAAAAATAAATTAATTATGACCCCCATATTGAGAAATTCTCGAAATATCCAAAAAATGATTCCTTCCCGCATGAGGCCTTGTTGCCAATATCATTGAAAAGTGAAATTTACTGCAATAGTAAGTTCAAGTACATGTAGATAATAGGACAGGTAGCAATGAAACGCAGATGTTACGGGTTTACCAGCAGACATTATTATCTAGAATAGGGTGGGTCAAAGTGGATGGATTTTTGATACTGGTAAAGCAGCTTTAGGCTAGCCTCTATACAGGGCGATTAAGAAATAAAGTACCAACTTTTAAGTGATGATTCTAGGTCCAACAAGATGAAAAAGCTTCCTATAAAGGTTTGTCCGGAAATGAGTCCCTAAGAAGCTAAAGGTGCATTTAAAAAATAGTTTTTATCTCTGGAACCCTATGGACCACAGTAACGAATTTTTGCACATGCCTTAACATTGATAAAGGTTGTTAGTTTATTAATTTTTTTAAGGTAATTTTAATCACGGACGTGCTTAATGGGGGAGGGGTGGTTGACGATGTCACTTTTTTGCCCCAAACTTTTTTATCTGAAAATTTTTTGGCACGTTTTTAATAAAATATTAATCTCCATTAATCTTAAGTATTTCGTTTAAAATAAGGTTGGTTGGACTCTTGGGCGCTGAAATAAAAATATTACTAATTTATCTTTAAGGTGATGAGGTCACAACGCACTAATAGTACGTTGTGACGTCACCAGCTTGCCGAGATGGAAGGACAACTATAATTTAGCTTAGGTGACGTTACACGTCAACAAGTTCTGTCTCTCTAAAAAGTAAAAAATAAAAACTTTTAGTAAAAAGAAATGAACCGACTTCTAGTCTCTAAAAAGTAAAAAATAAAAAATACTTAAGTCTGTGCCAATTTCACAGCAAACAATTTAACAACAAAAATATTTGTTAGTATTTAATTTAGGGAATGGTGAAATTGGCACCGACTTAAGTTTTCTTTATTTTTTACTTTTTAGAGACATTTTTTTTTTCTATAAGTTTTTTTTCTTCTTTTATTTATCCACCCAAGTGGAAGTACATTGATCCAGTAGAAGGTTACTGACTGTGGACACGCTGCCCAATTATGCTTACTATTCGCACAATTAACAAGGATTCCTCAAGATATATTGCACTATTATGTGGAAACAATTGATTTGTTTATATTAACTGTTATTATAATACACTAGCTTTAATCTCGTAAAATACGGAACATGAGAGTCGAGAGATCGAACTTCTTGCTTTGATTGTCGAGAGTCTTAAGTTTTGAGACAAGAAATAGGTTGATTTTGTCTTGACTATTTCTCGATGTTTAACCTCTTATCTCGTCTATCAAGAGTCTTTAAGATTAAATTTCTATCTTGTCTCGCGAGGGTCTTAATTTGCAAGCCTTTCGAGATTGTCCAGGGTTGGTTGACCTTAGTATCACGCGTTAAAAGATCTCCACAGTAAGTCAATTAAGTGTTTATCATTGACAATGATTTTTATTTAACTTGTGTTTAGAGAAGATCCAAATTTAAAGGTGAACCTATAAATGTAGATGTTTGAAAAGTATAAAAATTTTATTAGGAGTTTCAATTCTTGATCAAAATATCGACTCTTCGATAAAGGGCTGTC
Source organism: Brachypterus glaber (assembly GCA_958510825.1). Classification (NCBI taxonomy): domain Eukaryota; kingdom Metazoa; phylum Arthropoda; class Insecta; order Coleoptera; family Kateretidae; genus Brachypterus; species Brachypterus glaber. The sequence continues at coordinate 6,413,932 of OY294044.1, read as the reverse complement.
CATATATTACGTAACGCGCCTAGGGAAATTGTTACAGTTTGTGACAGGGGGGGGGTCTAGGTAAACGTTACGTAACGGAATTAATTAAATTTAATGTTTATTTCCTAAGCTTGGCAGATGTATTTTTATTTCCCTGATGAGTATAGTTCCATCATATATCTGTGTATTATTTTAATTATTTATTATGTATTTGCGTATTTTTGTAAATATATATTTAGTGTTAGCTTTACGATGGAAAACCACCTTTAACAAGCCCTGAGGAAAAAATTAAATTTTCGAAACGTCGACAAGTTATAAAACGTGTTTTTCTGAAGGACAAAGACCTATACCCACCATTTTAAAAGTTATTAACATATCTAAGGTCACCAATAAACTTCTTATAAATAATTTATTTAATAATAAATGGTTCTTGAATATGGACCTCTTATTTTCTTCAGTGAATTACTTGCCTATTATTGCCTATTCGTTATTTAATTTTTTGTTTTTTCATTTGTTTCAGATGTTAACATTAGTTACTTTAGCAACTTTCCTTTTGGAATTATGTAGTACATCTCCTGTATATAATTTACAACCGGCCTTTATAACTGGCCATATAGGTAAGTCAAAATTATTAACCTAAATTTCATTAGGTTAGTGTGTTTACCCATTAATTAATAGTATATTACATAACTAGTGTGGAAAGTGACATATTTCACGCGAGTGGGAAGGTTTGCGAATGAGTCGCTAGGCGAGTGAGGAAACCCCACGAGTGTATGAAATACACTTCCAACGAGTTATATACACTATTTTTCCTACCATTCCGAAAAAATATCAAGTTTCTTATTTTAAAATTTTCTAATTTTTATTAATTAATATTTTTAGGGCGCATAATGCAAGTAAAATGCTTTAGTCGACTATATTAATAATATTAGATAATTAGACCATATATTTTTTATTTAAAAAAATAAAGGGGTTTAATATGTGTTAAAAATGGAAATTATCCTCAAAATTTCTTAAAAAAATAAAAATAAAAAAATGTTTATTAATTTCATTATAAAAAAAAATATATAAATTATAGGTACTTTTAACCTATTAATAATATTTTAATAATATAGTATTTTAATAAGTAATAAATACAAAAATACATAGAAAGAATACACTCTTATGGACTAAAATATAAAAAAAATAAAGTAATTTATACTGTTTTAGTCCATATTAACGGGATTTTAATTTTTATATTAAATCTTACACTTTTTATTCTTGTCGTGTTTAAAATAGAAACACATTATGTGTTACTCTTGTTAAAATGTTATACTTAAACTGAGCTATAGTTCTCCGCATGAAAGAAAGTCTCCGACGAAAGGGGGAAGAATCATTCGCGCTCTATTCTTTCCGTCAAGAGCTTTATAAGGCGTGCGTGCATACAACGGGCCTCCCACTTGCACACACATTCCAAACATTTTTGCCGTAGCCACAGATCCGTGCGTCAAACTATATTATTGCGAAAGCCGGTGCGCCGACAAGAATGACAAAAAGTCAAACAGACAAAAATGTAACCTTGATTTGGCAGTCCCTTCATAAAAGTTTACTAAAACAAAAATCGTCATCTGTAGAGCTCTACACGGAAAGAAATTAGTGGGCTCTGCGCTATACATTATAAGATATTTGGTAACAGTGGCAAATTATAGTGATTTAAGCTATAGATTATAAGGGACACAATAACTAATAATGTTAAAAATAAATTGGAAACGATTATATATATTACAGACACGATTATATTTATTACAGGCACTATTATAAATTTACAGAAATTTTATTATATTATAAAAATTATTAGCACGGACAATAATTAAATCTATTTAAGCTATAAATGCCATACTATTTGTTATATTTTATTATTCACTAAACAATTAAAGTATTTCATATAAATTTTTACACTGACTGCCATAATTATAAGAGAAAGCCTTGTATTTATGTAATAAGAGATTATAATTTGCTTGGTATGTGTGTTATAGCGCTCCTAGCTATAATTTTTTTTTCCGTGTAAAGACCAAAACACAAAACATCAACTCTAAAAAAACCCACCACTTTTCACTTTGGCTCCTTCATACCACCGATCCAAACTAGTACCAATTTGGCGCCCCTCCTCGTCAGCAATCGAGCGGTGGCCTGGTATGCCCGGCACTTCCGCCGAACCTGAGGATATATCGCCAAACTATTTTAAAACATTTCGAGATAAGGATTATGGATCAAGCGACAAACCTTTAATTCCTTTAATCGCGGGCAGATTAACATCTCTACTCTAAATTTCTCTACTCCCTAACATCCCTACTCCATAACATCCCTACTCCACAACAACTCTACTTCGTAACATCTCTACTCCATAACATCTCTACTCCGTAACAACTCTACTCCACACTATATGCACTTTATTAGCCACTTAATAATAAATGAGCAGTTCAAAGAACAAAGAATCTTCTTCTTCTAGATTATTTTATTTTTTTCCTAGAAAACGTTTATCTTTAAATGTAAATCTAGAACAATCATAAATGAATTATTCTAAAAGAAACAATGACCGCGTACTCTTAACATGCACTAATATGTAAGTAATTAATAAACTGAATTCATTTTTGACCGTGACTTTTAGCATGACAAATATTCTTTTGAGTTAAGACAAGTGGCTAATCGAGTGTCTATAGTGTGGAGTAGAGTTGTTACGGAGTAGCGATGTTATGGAGTAGAGATGTTACGGAGTAGAGTTGTTGTGGAGTAGGGATGTTATGGAGTAGGGATGTTAGGGAGTAGAGAAATTTAGAGTAGAGATGTTAGTCTGCCTAATCGCGCCTTCGCCAAAATTTTAAATACAAAATAAATTTAAAATAAATTAAAAGAAAAGTCATTGAACGAAATTTTAAATACTATGAAAAAATTAATGAAAAAAAGATTAAACCAGTTTTAAAAAATATCAAACAAACAAGGTAAACTAAATAAACAAGCATAAGAAAGCCTGACATAAAGCAGGCCACTCACTAGGGATCATGTTGCGCAACATGTTGGCGAACGGAGTTGTCGTCAACAAGTTGACAAATGTGTGTGTTGGTTCGTCAACATGCTGCAATGTTGCAGGCTCCCATATAGGTAGATAAGCTATTGTGAATATTAGATAAAGACAAAAACACATTAGGTGTGTAAAATTTAGTCCGCCATTTTTACCTTTTAAACGTCAAAATTTGTAAACAAAAACAAAACCTCAAAAAGGTTTTTCACATTTTTACAAGTCTTTACAAAACAAGTCATTTTTAAGTTAAAAATGTTAACACTATAAACAAAATAAAACTATAAAGACACGCAGATACAACAAACAACGCCACAAACAAAATATCACCAATTATTCGATTTCATAACAAAATGACAGAGTGCAGCGTTGTCGGATCTCCTACCCATGTAAATTTAGGTTTGCTTGCATTTAAACGGTTTGAATGTAAATGTATGCTGTCTTTGAGTGTTCTTATTAAAATTTGTAGCAAAATATTGGAAACTTATTGGTTTTTATAATTAAAAATTATACGGTTGAAATATTGTTGGCAACGTAGAACCGCCATTTTTACCGTTTAGATATCAATTTTCTATCTATTGTTATTGTTATTCCTCTATATATTCTCTACCTATGTGCAGGCTCCTAGGGCGAGACCGAAAAGCCATTCTTTTACCCATACTCTTCTTTTCTTTCTCTTATTTTTTGTGGCTATTGTCAAGCCTATTGCAATTGACACTTTTTCTTCCTTTGACAGCACTTTCATATTAACCCACACGTTTAGGTTGCGTTTGGTCAATGAAGTTGAAAATTATAATTTTTGGGACTTTTTAATTTAATTTCAATGTTAAAAATAATAACGTGATTTTGGACACTTAAATATTTTTTGTTCGAGTACTTTAAAATATTTTCGAATTTTATTCGGTTCGATTTTCACTTCCCAACTCTTAGAAATTTTGGCGATAATGAACTTTGAAAAATATTGTGTGAAAATACCTTTACGTTCCGGTTTTAATATTTACGCTGAGAGAAATGTGGACAATAAATTGGGCTTTGAAAATTATGGTGAAAAGGTGAAAAAGGTGAAACTTCAAATATAGAAAGTTTTAGTTTAGAAGTATTTAATGGAAAACTACTATATAATGGAAATAAGAATTTAAGGGCTTTGCATAAAAGTAGGACTTAGAAGTAAGAATTGATCTTTCATGTTCTTAAAGAATTTATTCACATTTATTTAATATATTACTCTTAAGTTAAGAAGCAAGAGTTTTAATCTTTTTCCAAAGCACCATCTCTCTAGAACTTAAGCTCCCCAATAAAGTGATAATATATTTTCCGCTCGGGTATACTTTAAATACGATAGAAGATTGGATGGCCAACCTAACTAAGTTAACAAATAATAGTTATAACTAACCGCTCGGCTATAACTGAATTTTCTATATCACAACATTCATGAGAGAATTTATAACTTTATATTACCCGATTCTCGTGAAACTTTAACATTTAGCGGAAAAATTACTTTGCAAGAATATAACTTCATAGAAAATAATTTCGCAAACATAATTTTAAACTGAAAGTTTTGTTTTGTAAGGTTTGGTGTGCTTTACTTTGGTTGTTTTTCTTAGAAAAACGAATAAAGATATTTTAAATCCGATTTTTTTTGGCTTACAGCCTCATTAATAGAGAAATAATCGACGGCAAAAAAAAATTTAATAAGACTTTGATTTTTTTTTTTGAGAAAAACGGAAAAAAGTTCCGGAATCAGCGCATCAAATAAAGCCAGAAGCAAATAAAAAGTCCCCGGCCAAACTTTTTTTGTAGAGCAATTACACATTTAAAATTATTATGTCTTACGTCTTAAGGTATTTAAAACGAATTTATTGAAATGTATCACTTATCAAATATATTATATTTTATAAGTGATTATTAGAGTATCGTACTTTGCAAAGTACTCAGCAAAACACTATCCTCATAATTTATTTCTATACAAAATTGTTATTTCACACAGAAGTCAGCGGTGCATCTAGTTAACGCTAAAAACTAAAGAATTTTTACAGTAGAAACAGAAAATTAATTGACACGGTAAATTAAATACAATCTGCCATTAGAATTTTCATTTTTTATAGTAGATGACCAAAAAAATAGATATTTGTGTGCCAAGGCCAGAAAGAATGAATTTGCTGGATGACTGATTTGCAAGACGAGACGTTCGATATTCATTTTTGTAGAAAAATGCGTAAGACAAATATAGTCTTGTTAATAGTTATGCTTAATTTTTTTGTGGGCCCGTGTTAACCATTATAAATACAGTGCGTGCATTAAGTCTGGAATCACCCGATTAACTTTTTAGTTACAAATAAAACACAAAAACCCTCGGATAGGTCGATTTTTATTTTTTATTTTGCAAATTATCGTGTAATAAAAGTTATTAAAATTTTCACTCCCTTGCACCCTCACCCCCCAACTTTTTTTTTTCAAATAGCAACCTACCCCTTGTGACACTTCGTTGGAAAGGTAATTTAATAAGCTTTCCAACGGTGTATAATAAAGCCTAATTTGGTAAAGGGCTAATGAGAAAATGCACAATTTAGTTTATTATAAAGACATGTAAAGTATAACTTTAGTTCACTATAAATGTTCAAATTGATGTCCTTCAGCTCTTTGACAGTGGACAGTAAAAAAACGGGATTAAAATCGATTAAATAGTAAACATAAAATTGGTCAATAAAAAGAAAAAAAATTGCATTTTTCAACAGGGTATAAAATATTACAATAAGTTTAAACAACCTTATTTAGATTCTCAGGAAGGTGCCAAGTAGGAAATAGGGCAACAATTACCATATGCGTAATATTTCACACAAACAATGTTTAAATAAAACATGCGTTTTTTCATAGACCCTTTAACAAATTAGGCTTTATCATACACTGTTGGAAAGCTTATTAAATTACCTTTCCAATGATGTATCACAAGGGGTAGGTTGCTATTTGACAAAAAAAGTTGGGGGGTGAGAGTGCAAGGGGGTGCCAATTTTGATAACTTTTTTTAGACCAAAATTTGCAGAATTAAAAATACAAATCGACCTGTCCGAGGATTTTTGTATTTTACTTGTAACTAAAAAGTTATTCGGGTGATTCCAGACTTAATGCATGCACTGTATATAAATAATGCAGCAATCATAATTTCATAAATATTACTTTTCATTTATCAATAGGAAATAAAGTGAAATTACCAGGTAGATGCAAATTAGAAAACCGCCTACATCATATTTTAAATCCGGGATTCATATCCGGATTTTATATTTATCTACGGTTTCATAACGTTCAACATGATATACACGGTGTATTTGAAATAGCGTAGGAAATTTTAACAGATGATTCTACATCATAAAATATGACAAAAAGTTCCTATAAGCATATGTCTAAAAATGCGTCATAAGGGAGCTACGCCCCTTTGAAAGTGGCTAAAAAATCGGTTTTTATTTAATAACTCAGGAACCCTTTGAGATATATCAACAAGGTTTTGCACGTCAACTAATCCTACCAAGGCCCGTTTTTATGTGTTATTTTCATGTAATTATTTCAACCAGGGGTGTGCGAAACGGGGGGGGGCTTATCAGTTTTTTGTCCCAAACTTTTTTCTGTGTAACTTTTTTGCAATTTTATTTTTAAAATATGATTCATCAGGTTAAAATACATAAAAAAGGTACTCTTGTTGTAATACTGTAGGATTAACCGTTTTCGAGAAAAATTCATTTGAAGGTGAAATTCCACGGTTCGAGGACGAAAAATTAAATACTAAAATGATGAAAACCAAAATTTTAATGATGCAAGGCGAATGTACATTAAAAACTAAGAAAAAAACCTCATATACAGGTACTTCCAAAAATCAATCCTAATAGAGCTATGGTCTCCTAAATATGCACCATTTTTAAAGGGCTATGGTAGCTTAAAAAGCGTTTTTTCGACCTACATGTATGGAAACTTTTTTTCTTAGTTTTTGATGTAGAATAACATTGCATCATTAAAATTTTGGTTTTCGACATTTTAGTATTTAATTTTTCGTCCTCGAACCGTGAAATTTCACCTTCAAATGAACTTTTCTCGAAAACGGTTAATCCTACAGTATTACAACAAGAGTACCTTTTTTATGTATTTTGACCTGAGAAATCATATTTCAAAAATAAAATTGCAAAAAAGTTACACAGAAAAAAATTTGGGACAAAAAACTAATAAGGCCCCCCCGTTTCGCACACCCCTGGTTTAAATAAGTACGTGAAAATGACATAAAAAGATGGGCCTTATTAGGATTAATTCACGTACAAAATCTCGTTAATATATCTCAAAGGGTTCTTGAGTTATTAAATAATAAACCGATTTTTTTAGCCAATTTCAAAGGGGCGTAGCTCCCTTATGACGCATTTTTAGACATATGTTTATAAGAACTTTTTGTCATATAGAATCACCTGTTAAAATTTCCTACCCTATTTCAAATACACCCTGTAGATTAATCTGGTCTGCAATCTTTACGGCATCGTACTGGACATGCATTTAACCTGGCACACCCCGGTCTGGAAACGATTTTTAGCTTAACTTTCATACAACCCAAGTTTTTTTTCATAATTTAAAAACCTTTTTCATTTGTTTTAACAAAAAAAAATAAAATTAAATATTTAAAAATTATTTTAGATATTCAGATTTTACGTCAAAAAATGATAAAAAAGTTTTCATAGACGCTTGAGCTAAATAATAATTCTACACCGATGTGGTCCTCTTCTTCAAAGTTGCAATAATCAATTCGGCTTTAAGAGGCATGTTGGAACTGCTATTTACCTCCTGAAAGAAACCGTCGGCCATAACCTATGAAAGAAGACTCCAGTGTATGCAATTTTTTTAGACCTGAGTAAAGCCTTTGATAGAGTTCATCATGCAACTTTAATTAGAATTTTGCTAAAACGTAAGGTTCCTTCCTACATTTGCCGAATAATCCAGAACTGGAACCTCTCTGCCTCAGCCTTTGTACTTTGGGGCACAGCCAAGTCTTTCCTCTTTTTCTTGCGCAACGGTGTTCGCCAAGGAAGTTTACTAGCCCCTGAGTTTTTCAACGCATATATAGATGAACTACACCACATCCTGTTACTGGTGTCAGCTGGCTGCTACTGTGGTTCTGTGAAAGTTAACTGCATCTCGTACGCTGATGACAAGTCTTATTAAGCCCCTCCCTGGAAGGACTCCGTATGCTTGTTCGTAAATGTGAAGAATTTGCTAAATCTTCTTTTCTAAAATATAACACCAACAAGTGCAAACTCCTGATATTTAAGCCTTCAGATTACAAAGACATATTTGTACCTCCGGTTTTTCTGGACAACAATGAAATAGAACGTGTGCATGAAATTAAATATTTGGGACATATTATAAATAATAGTTTGTGCGACAACTCCGAAATTCAACGCCATTATAAAAGCCTTTGTGTTCGGGCAAATATGTTGGCCAGAAAATTTGTTAAATGTTCTGTGGATGTTAAAAATCTCCTGTTTAAAACATTTTGTTACAACCTTTACTCGGCTGAACTTTGGTGTAACCACACTGTCGCGTCGTGGCGTACTTTACGCGTGTGCTATAATAACGCTTACCGCCTTCTACACCGCTTACCACGGTACAACAGTGCTTCAGAAATGTTTGCTTCGGCCGGTATAGACACTCTGGATGCACTACGTCGAAAAAAGCTTGCCAACTTTGTGGACCGTCTACGGAAAAGCCCTAATGACATCCTTAGAAGCATAGTGTCCTCCGATGTCTTTTGGACTTCCTCAGTCATAGCCAGTTGGCGTCGTCTCTGCTTCTAATTATTTTTTTTTATACGTTTTTTTTTATGTTTATACATATATATGTTTGTCTTTGTTATTTTGATATGGCTTCAAAGGCCGGAATAAATATATTATTAAATTGCTTTTTAAGGGAGCTAGCGTACTTTTAAAGGGCATTTTTAGAATATTTATCACTTCATATCTCAGAGATGGTTTAATTGATTAACATGAAATTTTTACTGAACTATAGAACCAATAAATTTAAGCATTTAACGTTTTATTAAAATTAAGTTTTTGGCCAGGGGCGTAGATAATGGGTGCCTCATAATTTATATGTAAAACTGTAAGTCCGCCCCTGGTTAAACACTTAATTTTTTTATGTCATAAAATGATAATGTTTATTGGTTGCATACTACAGTAATTGTTTTTTACTATAATAAAATTTTAACCTTTATTTTTTAAGCAGGCCTAGGAAGCATGTTGAGCAAAATGCTTCTCAACATGCTTGTCAACAAAACCCACCAAGCTCACACATCAGGAAATTTTTAACCAACGAATAATTCTTCTTCTTCTTCTTTATTTAAATTGCTTTTAAAGATTTAAATTGTTTAAAAAAAGAGTCCTATAAATAACCCTCGAGATTCGGTATATTTTCAATACATCCGAAATTTTCACTTCTTGAAAATTTCGAATACATCGAAAATACACCACTCTGTCGGTGTATTACATATGACTATAACTAGGTTGTAATATAACTTTTAGAGGGCATTATAACATCTCTATTCCACATTTCTCTATTTCAAACATCTCTATTCCACATTTCTCTATTCCATAACATCTCTATTCCACACTACTCTACTCTGCACTACGTACTTGCCTAATATCTAAAGATAATTTTTCCTTAGCGGAACAAAAACGTTAAAATTTGTGTTTGCGCTCTATAATTTAAAAACCCTGTATAAGTATTGTCATTAACATTGTCAAAGATGACAAGGCAGTAATTATCTTATCTATGCAGTAAACCGTGGGCCGTATATATATTTATATAATGTGGGCATTGGGTGGTTGTGATACCCATTATATTCCATCTGCTGAGCGTTTCTTACCACAATGAAATGCCGAGCATTGATTAACAGTGGAATGGGAGGCGCAGACATATCTTTTGACATATCTTCCAGCATATCTGGGATCCGCGTGGTACATATCGTCGGCTTACAAGTAAAGAGCACTAAGTCCAAAAACATGGTTTTGAGATATTGACAAATTTAACTTTCACTGTTGTTTTTTAATTTTTGTAATAATTGGTACAAAAATGCACGTTTCGCCAAACAAACACTCAGTCGCTTAGTGCAGAAACATTTGAAATAATCTACAAGTAAAATGAACTAAGTGCACTAAGTGACTTAGTGCCTATTGTCAGATAAAATTTTATTCAAAATCAAACTGGTGCGTTTTGTATAGTGGGTAACTCGCTTGGCAGTCCACCTAGAAGTTAGTTCGGTTTACCTGTACATAGATCATCAAAAATTAATTACAGTACCCTAAAAATCCCATTTTTGCAAAAGTGACTTAGTGCCTTTTACTTGTAAGCCGACGATATATTCATTATTCAAGTAGCGGAAAGTGCCGCGGCTTTGGCCCGCTACCCTTAACATCTATAGAGGATTTTCAAAAAATATATCATAAAATATAAATATTTATAATTAAAAAGTATTATTTACTTACCGTTAGTGAATTAAATAGACAGGATGTGACTTAATTAAAATTGACACTCACTTAAAAAAACATAGTTTTTACCAAAAACAGATAATAAATTTAAATTTCTATGTTTAGGATACAAATCTATTACAACAAATACAATACATATTAATTATTAAAATAATAATTAACAAAAATCAAAAATACTAATTACATACTAATAAATGCAACGACTTTGTTACGCTAAGGAAAAATTATATTAAGCAAGTACGTAGTGCAGAGTAGAGTAGTGTGGAATAGAGATGTTATGGAATAGAGAAATGTGGAATAGAGATGTTTGGAATAGAGAAATGTGGAATAGAGATGTTAAAATGCCCTTTTAGAGTGATATCAACCTAAAGTACGTAACGTTTCAAATGACTTGGCGTATATTACAAAAAATGGCATTTTAATTAATTTTTCGAATTTTATATAGGTATAAAGCGAATATTAAATTTAAATATGCATGTTGGGCTTTTTATAGGCAAATTTATTTTTGGCAAGTTATAAGTAATTGGTCGTAAAATATTTTATGGAGGTCTATATTTCCATTACCATAAAGTTCAACCATTAACGTACTGACTATAATATAAAATTTTTATAATATGCAGAAAAAAAATGCACGTTGCTTTAGCTTTTATCATAAATATTGTCCACAAAAACTGACCCTGTGACATGATTCCTTATCGTTTTATATTAAAAAAATGTAAATTAAAAAAAATCTATCGGTTAGTTTTTTTTTTAATTTTATCTAAAAATTGAAAAAATTGAAAATTAAAAAAATTCCCATTTTACATAGGGGACTTTCAGAATGAAATTAAATAGTTGTTCTTACAAAATATTCTACATTGAATCCGAATCTGTTAATAGAATTATTCTATAACTCGGCATTTTTGAAAAAAATAAGGTCAATTTTGATAAAGAGTTGGTTTTTTGGTAAGTTTTGACCTTTTTTACTGCTTTATGTATTGGAAGCAACCAGCGGTATTAAAATTCTGTATTCATATTGCGATTCAGCATTAAATTTTGCCTTAAAAAAATGTTTTTAACCCTGGTAGAAAGGTACATAAATCTAACTTAACATAACATTAGATTAGTGACATTTTTATGTTTAGTCTCAAACATTATACAAAAACGTTATAAAATATGTAAATCTAACCTTAAAAACTAACGTTTGACAAAAACGTAATAAAATGTATAAATCTTACCTTAAAAACTAATGTTTGACAAAAACGTTATAAAATACATAAATCTATCTTTAGTTTCCCAACTAAATTCTAACCTTTTTCTAACTTTAAATATTTTTTAACTTTTAATTATTAATACGTAATCTATAGTAGAAAATACTCATTTCAGACAGCTAGGTTTGATAATTATTTATTATTTCTATAATAATTTTAAAAAAATATCCCCCAAAAGTCAAAATTGTAGTAAGTCTGGCAACGCTGTACTAGAATTGAAAAAATATTGTAAGATTCTGAATGTATAAATAAATATTAACTAACTAAATATAAAGTTTTTCTGAGAGGTAAACGTATATATCGAAGTATAACAGCATATTACACGAAAAATATTTAGGGCCACCTAAAAAGATGTCTATTTTATAAATAAATGTAACGAAATTATGTTATAAATATTTTGATTGCTAAAATAAATTAAGATTTATTTATATGAATAAATTTGTCTCCAGCTGCCATTTTATGATGCAGGTAGAATTTTCCTAGTTGGCCACGACCCCTCTGAAAGTTAGAAAATATACGTACTCATAACGTATTTCTAACTTACAAATCTAACGTTAGATTAACGTTTGTAACTAACGTTTGACTCTAACGTTAAAAAGGGGGACATTTGCACATATTTTATAACGTACTTTTATACAGTTTTCTAACATTAGAAAAACGTTATTCTAACGTTAAATTTCTACTAGGGAACCTACGACATCGATACTATTTACCCGACTACCAAGCAAAACAACCATCTTTGAATTTACAATTTTTCTAAAAATAAAATATTTAATTACAAAATTTATATTAATTATACTGATGTCAACAAAATAATACTTTTACCTCTAAGCCTAAAACCAATAAGGAAGAAAAAAAATAAAAAAAAAATTGAAAACATTCTTGTTTGGAAATAAAATCCAAAAATTTCAACTTCTAATTTGAAAAAATTTTAGTACACTGATAAAACAGTTTATTTGTGTCAACTAAATATTTGGTTGGATATGACCATTTAAATTATTTGGTTTGGACAAATAAATTTTATTTCTGTCAAATAAACTATTTTGTTCCGATTAATAAATCATTTTAAAATAAAAATATTTGTTTAGATGAACTGAATATTTATTTGATTCACAACCAAATAATTTAATTGGCCATATCCAAAAATATCCTTTTTATCAGTGTACGCAATGCTTCTTAAAATAGTTTTCTACGTATATGATGGTCAGTACTCAGCGAATTTCCAGTACTCGCATAGGCGCCGCGTCGACTCTAGCGTTGACGCGAGGTTTTAAATATTTACATTTATATTTCTTTTTATCTTGATTTTTTTAATGATTCCATTCCAAAAAGTCCAAACGAGTAAGGTGGGGAAAAAGTTATCGATAATTAAAAATTGAAAACTTCCGTATTCTTAAAAGATAAAAATCAAATGTCGGTTTTTTCTTTGAAAAAACACCGATATATGACACTTTTCCGCGTTGAATATTTTTCGTAAGGTTTTTAAAAACTTTTTAAAATATTTTCGTGTGCTACGTCACAAATTCAATTAAATCGCTAAAATTACAAATTTTCAAAACTGACGACATGCTGTCAATAGTAGTAGTATAGTATTTTAGGACCCATAGTATTTTTAATTTTTATAAACGACTTGTGTTTTGACTCCGATGCAGATACCTTAATTACTCTATTTAAAAAACAAAATCTACAAATTATTTTTTATTATATTTATCATTTTTTATATTTTTTATTATATTTTTTTTTATTTTTATATTTTTATATATTTTGTTTGGGTACATGGAAGAACAACCTAGTCGAATGTACACCTTTTGCTGTAATTAATAATTATATATTTTAAAGTTGTATATATATTTTTGCAATAAACTTTTTCTATTCTATTCTATTCTATTCTATTTGCCGATGATACTTCGGAAATTGTCTCTGCAGAATCCATTCCTGATTTAAGTAGGAAACTAAATAGGTGTGTCCAGAAAATGGCCGATTGGTGTCGAAAAAGACAAGTCTTGTTTCATTCTACCCACATCGAACACAACAAGACTTTAGTTTTTTGGTTAAGTCAGAAGGAAAGACCATTGCACAGAGTGGCATTTGCAAGTTTCTGGGGGTTCAATTGGACTCGACTCTAACATGGAATACCCACATTGATGGACTTTCTAAAGCCTTAGCTTCAAAAAGTTTTTGTGTGCTCCAGCTGCAAAATGCTGTAAGTACGCAAACACTTCTAAGTTTTTATTATGGCTGTGTTAATTCATTATTGAATTATGGCTTATTATGTTGGGGTAATAGTGCCAATATTAACAAAGTTTTTTTAATGCAGAAAAGAATAGTCCGCTTTATGTTTAATTTGTCATTTTCTGATTCTTGTAGGCCAGTTTTTAATAAATATGGTATAATAACTTTATATGGTTTATATATGTTACAAAGTGTGTTACATGTTAAAAGACATGAAAATGTTTTTTTAACTTTCGGAAATGTAAACAATTATGTCACCAGAAGTGGTAATAACCTATATATGCCGGCATATAATTATGTTCAAGTTAAAAATGGACCCAAAATGATGTCCGTTAGACTGTTTAACAAGTTGCCCCAAAATATAAAAAGCATAGACAGCTTCAAGCAATTTAAGACTGCAGCAAAAACATTTTTTAAGGAAAACTGTTTCTACTCTTTGGAAGAGTTTTTGGATGAAAAAGTTAGGTTTTAGTTGCTAGGTTGATACCATTATGTTTTATAAATTTGTATATATTTTTAAATATTTTAGTCATCATTTTAAGTTTTAAATATTCAGTCAACTATATCTAAACCATTATTTGAAAAAATTGATATAAAAAAGTAAATCTTATTTGTCAATAATTTTATTATGTTTTAATTATTTATATAGTTTTAAATATTTTTAATATCATTTTAAGTTTTAAATGTTAAGTGAACTATTTGTAAACCATTATTTGTAACTCTTTGTCTGTATTATACACACAATGTGTGTATAAGGTTTTTTGACATTATCCAATACCTTCGGGTCTTAAGGAAATAAATAAATTATTATTATTATTAATATAACCTCAAAACATTCTAAAATCTAAAATAATATATAATATATTATATCAATCAATAATTATAATTGAGATCCGATTTTTGAGTAATAGAACACAGATCTAACTCAATTGATGAGTCACAGAATACAGATCGGAGAACAACATCTGTCTGCTGTCAAATATCTGTCCAATATCAATTTTAAAAACCAGATAGCGTACTTTTTAAACTATACAATTTTTTTTAAATATTCGTTCTGACGACAAATATTTGACGCTAAAAAATGAAGTTTTAGAATATTTTTTAAAAACTTGAAAAATTTTCAACGCTGAAAAATTTCTATATAAATATGTATAGTTAATATGTATGGTCAATTTTGTTGTTTTTAACAAATTAGTCGCCAAATGTTTCGATTTAGTGACCTTTATAAAAATTTCCCTTATAATCAGTAGTCGGCGAAATTCCAGTACTCGCATAGGCGCCGCGTCGTTCTAGCGTTGACACGAGGTTTTAAATATTTATATATATATTTCTTTTTAACTTGATTTTTTTAATAATTCCATTTAAACGAGTAAGGTGGGAAAAAAGTTATTGACAAATAAAAATTAAAAACTTTCGTATTCTTAAAAGATAAAAATCGAATGTCGTTTTTTTCTTTGAAAAACACCGATATATATATACGTATGTATAGTTAATATGTATAGTTAATATTGTTGTGGGTAACAAATTAGTCGTCAAATGTCTCGATTTATAAAAATTTCCCTCATAATTCGGCAAAATTATTCCGTAAGCCTATGTTTCTTTGTTATTTTCAACGTTTATGAGTCATAACTGAGTTTACACTGAATACTGCTCATAATTTGGCAAAATTATTCCGTAAACCTATGTTTCCGTGTTTATTTTCAACGTTGATAAGTCATAACTGAGTTTACGCCGACTACTGATGATGGTAGAGAGCTCCAAATAACTTCGCTTAAACGTGCGAAATAAGTGAAATAATTGGTGATAATGAATTAAAGGAAAAGAAAAGAAAGCCGGTAGTACGAATTAACATTATTATACGTGCTCATTACCAGTGACATATATTTTATAAGCCATCGCATAAAACTGTAGGTTTTTGTTATTATTATTCTTGAAGACTGCTTTTTAACAAGTTACGTTTTATGATATACGATTGTAATGAATTAACTAATATGTACATGTATAATACTAATACATGTATGATACATTTACATTTTTACATTAACAAAACGATTTAAGATAATAATAAACAAGCTGAAATGGTTACCCTTTCTAAACGGGTGCTAATATTTTAATCTCTATAACTCTAAAGCTAATAGTACTACGATAATAGTATATTGTTTTACTAAGATGAAAAGTGAAGCTTTTTTTACTAGTCTGTAGAATTTAATTATTAAGAAGAAGGGACAAATTACCTTCGAAACGTTGGAACTGTTTATATATATATATATATATATATATATATATATATATATATATATATATATTTAGTTTTTTATTAAACTGTTCTTAATAGCAAGATTTTTTCATTATCGATGGTAACTTGTCTAATGTAGTATTTGCAATTTCGGAGAGATTTGTAGGTGTATAAACCATATATTCTTCTTCAATTATTTTTAATCAATTTCACACAAGGTTTTTGCACAGAATTTCGAGTCAACCACCTGTTTACATAATAAACAAACAAGTTTGGTCCAAAATTATCAAAATTTGCGTTACGTAATACTTGAACGTTTCCTTACCTACGTTTCTTATCTGTGCTATTTTCAAATGTGTTCTCTATTCTCTAACATATATTTTATTTTATTTTCTCCATATTGTTCTTAAAATAATATAGTCTTAGTAGAAGAATATTGTTTATTGTTTCCTAGAGATACAATAGCAGTTTGTTTATGAGTTTAAAGTTAATATTCATCAATTTTCTAAACGTATTACTTTTATGATAAATCGCAGGAAGTAGGATATAATTCATAATAAAATAATCTTTAGAAAATGCATTTATTCCCAGGTCATATTTTATATTATCTTGATTTTTATCTCAGATATGTAGAATAGCACAACAACATACAGTTGAAGAGTGCCAAAGACTCATAAATGTAAAATAATAAAAACTAAATAAACTACTTAATATTAAAAAAAGTTTTCATACCCCTATGTTCAAAATTAAGAATTTAGGGTAACTATAAGCTTTACCATGTCCTTTTTAGGAGGCATGGATCCCTCAAAATTCATTTCGTCTTGTTAGTTTTTTGATAAATTATCAAAAAGGGCCAATTTTTCCTGGAGCGGACTATTTAAAAAATTCAGTGGTATCACGAATTTTGAAAATTAATAATAATATTTAGCGCAGAAGGCAATTTTTTTTAGAAATCTTAAGATACATATTTTCGAAAATTTCATATGCAATTATTTAAAAAAATCTATTAATAAATATTGTGATATCAGACTATTCGAAATCATGTTCAGCGCCTCAGGCGTTTTTTTTTTAATTTATAATTGTATTTTCAACGTATTTTCAACAATTTAAAAAGAAAATAATTTATAAAATTTTTAGGAGTATTTAGGTCTCGCATTTCTCAGATACAGGAATGTAAATTATTGAATAGAAAATATTAATTAAAATTTGTGTATCACCTTATTGTCAAAGAGTTTAGCATCCCAGGCGAAAGTTTTTAGGATTTTTAACACCTTAGACTTAAAAAAAATATATTTTTTAAATTTTATAAAATTTATAGCCGTCACTCGAACTCGGCTTGGTAATCATATTATGGTGCCGCAGGCAAAAAGTTTTATAAATTATTTTTTTAAACACTTCAGAATTTTCAAAGCAAATTTTAACTATTTATAAAATATTTTAAATACAAGTTTCTCATGAATTTGCCTTTTTTTAACCAATTTTAGAGCTACAGGTAAAAATTTTTAGAAATCTGAAAGAAGAAACACTGTGTTGTTGTTGTTGTTAAAAATAAAACAAAATAATTAATTATATGAAAAGCTAGAGGGGGCCTCGGCCCCACTTCTGCCCTGCTCGGGGCGTCCATGGTAATTGGTGTATAGATTTTTTCTGCTACTATGTTAGAATAACATATTTCTTAAATAATTTGCAATGACAATATTTTTGCATGTTTCAGTCGAAGAAAAAGTCTAAAATACATATTCTACACTGGTGGAACTGTCACACTCGCTTGCGGCTCTTGTGTCAAAATTTCCACTCATGTAGAATATGCGTTAATAAGGCATTGCGTAATCCCAAACTTGTTAAAGATTATATATTTTTTCATACTTTTTGATGTAAAATCACTTTGCAGTATTTAAATTTATATATAGTTTTATTAAAGGTGAAAGTCACTTGCAAAATAACTTTACACTACGAACGCTTTGACAAATTTCAAGTGGCTGTGTCAAAGCGTTCTTGATATATTGTAGTGTGGAGTTCCAAGGGGGTGAGTTAATAAGGGGTGTGTTTTGGTAGGGGATTTAAAAGTACTTTTGGTCCTATTTAATATGTTTTTTGAATTAAGTTTCTATCTTTTAAAATAACGGAGATATTCGCCGGGTACCCGGTATAGGCGCATCTTTTATATATGTGTGGAAGAGTGTAAAAAATCCTTAGAAAAATAGCTAACTTCTATTATCAGGATTTCTACAGAAGTACATACGTACGCGTACTAATAGGTATTCCGAATAGAATAGACAATACAATAACTGTGTCGCAAGTCTCAAACAATAACAAATATCGCCTTGATCTTGATATTCAAATGGTAAGGTCGAGGCGACCGACAACCAAACAAGATCAATTTTCTGTACCGCTATTTTACACCCACGGTCAGTCATTTTTCAGTGGGTGAGACGAATGTGACATTGCTTCTCCGGTATTGGTACGACTGACCTACTACCATAAGATGACTAATTTGGGGAAAAAATGTTTAACGAAAGTGTCATCAAAATAATATTATGTTTTATGAGAAATTCCAGAACATTTCACTTGCTAAATTTCTTTAGAATTTCTTTAACCCTTTCGGTCCGGATTTGTTTTCTTTGAATTTCGGAAACTTTTTTTTGTGTATATAAAATAAAATGCTATTAAAAGTACGAAACAAGTAATTTTTTTTAAATGTTCTTTTACAAAAAATGAGTGGGGTGTGTTTGTCCCAATATAAAATATTTTTTCTATTTTGCGACTCTTATAAGCTCATAATCACACGCATTTTGCGTGTTCTTATAGGCCCATAAGAGGCATGTACTTTTTGTTTTTTTGGGTTGGCAACAGACCTGGCCTATCGATTGATTTTTCCGTGCAAAAGTCAATGTCGCTTTAAAGTTGAATTTTCTACAAAATTTTGTGTTTAGGTTATTTTTACCATGTTAAAATTGTGGCTTGGTTAATTTCAGTAAAAAAGAGAAGAGATGACTATAAAATATATCAAAATATCATTTGTTCTTAGAATTTTTAACATGGTGTAAACTGCAATGCCAATCCGTAACAAAAATCCCTAAATCAGTCATCAATTTAAATGTAAGTTTTTTTTTAATTTTAGAGTAAAATAGAAAAAATTGTATAAAGCACTCGTTTCATAACAAGTTTTTAGCGCACGAGTACAAGTTTAGAAAACGAGCCGCTTGCGGCGAGTTTTCTAAACTTGTACTCGTGCGCTAAAAACTTATGTTATGAAACTAGTACTTTAATATACTATAATAGTATAATAGGGTGCACGCGTATAATCGTTTATCCAGTTTATTGTATAAAAAAACATAGCTGCGCATTGTCAATCAATATGTTTCAATAAATCAAGCTATCTGAGATCTCGAATATAACGGTGTGAAAGACATTCCAATAAAACTGACTAAAAATACTACACAGTGGTACTGTCTCTTTCTAGATATGACGTCACTGGTCCCGTTACCTTGGCCCAGTAGTACTACTAGTAGGTACGACTTATTGGTCGCTGGTCAGTAATTTGATAGGACGCACCCAACACAATAAAAATTCGTATATCATACTATATGATCTTTCATAAATACAAGACAACATTCCATCCCAATTAGCTACTTATATCTAGTTATGATTCAAAACTATAAATTATTCTACCTGCGCACAATACAAAATTCTTGGGTATTCATTTAGACAGTAATTTGCGGTGGGACCACCACATTGATTACGTCTGCAAAAAAATAAATAAGGCATATTATGCTCCATACTTAAAACCGTATTGCCTTCCGAAAGAATTTTAATAATTCGGGTGATTAGATCACTCGCCTTCGGGCTCGTGTCCCAAAATTCACCCACATTGATTAATAGCAAATATTATACACTCATTGAATAATATACTATTATCCACGGCCGTGATTAATAGGCTTATTAATCACGGGTCTGTAAAAATAAACCATTTACAATTTAAAACGACCGTGGATAAAGTATAGAATTCTACTCGCGTATAATAGCTATTAATTATTCGGGTGATTAGGTCACTCGCCTTTCGGCTCGTGTCCCAAAATTCACCCTCATTGATTAATAGCAATTATTATACGCTCATTGAATAATATACTATTATCCACGGCCGTGATTAATAGGCTTATTAATCACGGGTCTGTAAAAATAAGCCATTTACAATGTAAAACGAGCGTGGATAAGGTATAGAATTCTACTTGCGTATAATAGCTATTAATCATTCGGGTGATTAGGTCACTCGCCTTTCGGCTCGTGTCCCAAAATTCACCCTCATTGATTAATAGCAATTATTATAAGGTCATTGAATAATATGCTATATTTTCACATGCTTTGTACAGTTGTGGCATTAAATATCGGGACAACCTCAAAAAAATTCGTTTCATTTTTATATTTTTTTCATGGATTAACATGGGATTATTTTAAAAATTAAAAACTAGGTTACTTCATTTTGACATAACCGAATTATTTAGTTGAAGTTTACTGTCAAAAAATATTAAATTAATAACTTAATGTTTATTAATAAATATATATTCATTAAATTTTACACAAATGTTGTTATATCTAAATAATAATAAAATTAATAATCTTTGGATCAAAATTGTACTATATGGGTAAAGAATATGTGTTTAATATTCATTAAAAAAACACACACCTAGTTTTACTTTTCAGTACAGCTAAAAACTCACAAGGTTTTATAAATTTTCTACTGCAAATGAATTTGTGATTAAGAGTTCATTACTGAAGAGCCGTGGTAAGCGAAAAAAATTCCTAGTATACGGCAACTGCACCTTGTTTTACTCGGTTTTTATTATATAATTAAAAATTGCTTCACCATCCATTGTAGCTTTTGACCACCGATGATCGTTTGGATATAAGAACCTAAGTTTTTCTCAATAAAACATTTCTTAAGAAACAGATCTATTTCTTGAACTGTTTTCACTAAAATTAAACCTCATCCATATCTCCTAATACTAAGGACGACTGAGCATTTTTTCTCTTAAATTTCCAAGATAAGTGAACTCAATTTAAATTAAAATAAAGATAAAAATACACTTTTTTTACAAACTACTTGTATAACAGCAAACAATAAACAAACATTTGACATATTTTGACGTTTTTTAACAAATGACACAAGACCCATTATAATCTATGAAAAATAGTTTGTCCCGATATTTAATGCCACCACTGTACATATTTCTGTTATAAATATAAATTAAAAGTGGATACAAAAGAATAATTTTTATAAATGCCGGTAACACCTAACTTCTGAATATTATCTTTTACTTTTCTTTGTCATAACAGTAAATACGTAAAAATGCATTATAGTGCATAACGGAACTAAAAAAATTAAATATAACGGAGGATTTTTTAAAAGGTAGATACACCTGTTTTTAAGATCATATGAAAATTACCAAAATTATCATACATTATTTTTTATGGTGCCTAGGAAGTGTAAGAGAATAATAAAGATTGTATACTAATTATATCAATTATTGATGAATCGCTATATAGTGCGATTCATCAATAATTGTTTAACTGTAACTGTTTTCACTAAAATTGAACCTCATCCATATCTCCTAATACTAAGGACGACTGAGCATTTTTTCTCTTAAATTTCCAAGATAAGTAAACTCAATTTAAATTAAAATAAAGATAAAAATACACTTTTTTTACAAACTACGTATAACAGCAAACAATAAACAAACATTTGACATATTTTGACGTTTTTTAACAAATGACACAAGACCCACTATAATCTATGAAAAATAGTTTGTCCCGATATTTAATGCCACCACTGTACATATTTCTGTTATAAATATAAATTAGAAGTGGATACAAAAGAATAATTTTTATAAATGCCGGTAACACCTAACTTCTGAATATTATCTTTTACTTTTCTTTGTCATAACAGTAAATACTTAAAATGCATTATAGTGCATAACGGAACTAAAAAAATTAAATATAACGGAGGATTTTTTAAAAGGTAGATACACCTGTTTTTAAGATCATATGAAAATTACCAAAATTATCATACATTATTTTTTATGGTGCCTAGGAAGTGTAAGAGAATAATAAAGGTTGTATACTAATTATATCAATTATTGATGAATCGCTATATAGTGCGATTCATCAATAATTGTTTAACTGTAACTGTTTTCACTAAAATTGAACCTCATCCATATCTCCTAATACTAAGGACGACTGAGCATTTTTTCTCTTAAATTTCCAAGATGAGTAAACTCAATTTAAATTAAAATAAAGATAAAAATACACTTTTTTTACAAACTACTTGTATAACAGCAAACAATAAACAAACATTTGACATATTTTGACGTTTTTTAACAAATGACACAAGACCCACTATAACCTATGAAAAATAGTTTGTCCCGATATTTAATGCCACCACTGTACATATTTCTGTTATAAATATAAATTAGAAGTGGATACAAAAGAATAATTTTTATAAATGCCGGTAACACCTAACTTCTGAATATTATCTTTTACTTTTCTTTGTCATAACAGTAAATACTTAAAAATGCATTATAGTGCATAACGGAACTAAAAAAATTAAATATAACGGAGGATTTTTTAAAAGGTAGATACACCTGTTTTTAAGATCATATGAAAATTACCAAAATTATCATACATTATTTTTTATGGTGCCTAGGAAGTGTAAGAGTATAATAAAGATTGTATACTAATTATATCAATTACACAGCCCCACAAAAAAAAAAAAAAGTCTGGATCTCTAGACCAGACATGTGTATCCTTATGTATTTTTGCCCGCTGAATCCGAATCCGAGGTCAGAAAAAGCCCTACACCCCAGGAATTGGCCCCAGAGGCCGAAAATTCCCGTTTCACACCTTTCAGCGGCCATTTTCGGCCTCTGGGGCCAATTCCTGGGGTGTAGGGCTTTTTCTAACCTCGGATTCGGATTCAGCGGGCCAAAATACATAAGGATACACATGTCTGGTCTAGAGATCCGGACTTTTTTTTTTTGTGGGGCTGTGTTATTGATGAATCGCTATATAGTATTCAGAATGCTGGGTAGAAAAATAGTATATTGTTTTACTAAGAGGAAAAGTGAAGCTTTTTTTACTAGTCTGTAGAATTTACGACGCGAAGCGGAGTCCGGAAACTACAGACGAGTAAAAAAAGCACTTTCCCTCTGATTGAAACATACTATTTTTTTCTTCAAGCATCCTATATACAGGGTGATCCATAACTGGCATGCCAAAATTTAAGAGGTGATTCTAGATCCAAAAATATAAAAAAAGTTCCTATAAAGGTTGGTCCGGAAATGAGCCCTAAGGGATCTAGGGCCCTTTAAAATTGTAATAAAAATAAGGTTTTTAATTAATAACTTTAAGCTAGAGCGGCGATCTTTTGCATGTATACTAGTATTAATAAGGGCAATAAGTTTATGTTAATTTATTTTTTTAATTTATCCAGAGGCGTGCCCAGACGGACAAAATATATGAGGCTTAAAACATTTTTGCCCCAAACTTTTCTATGTGTAGGTTTTTTGGATTTGTTGTAAAAAATATAGATTTCTAGAGTAAAAATACATATAAAATATCATATCGTCCACTAAAGGCTCTAGTTGTCTAACTCCAAATTTTTCAAAAATGAGATTTTTATCAAATTTGCTTTATTATCTGATTACCAACATACTTCAAAAAAAAAAAGTTGCATTAAACCAATATCAGCCTCAAAAAATGCAAAAATGTAAATATTATAAGTCGCTAAGTGTCTAACTCCATCATATGATTGTGAGAAAACAATTAAATGAGAACTGTCACTAATGTCAAACTATTTCTCGACAACAGGGGATCCCGTTTCAAATATTTGTTAATTTACTGTTTGATGATAATTATAATTATTGCCATTAATAATGTATATATATTATGCCTACCTAGTAGTAATATTATACATTAAATATAAAAATATAAATTTTTTGTAATAATATTACGCGATATAATACGATAGGTATCCTCTTTTATCTTCCCTTGGAGTTAGACCATTAGTGAATTTAGATTCTGTGGATAAAATTTAATTTTCAAATAATTTATATAAAATAAATAACAATGAAAAGTTTTAAATACATTAACACATTTCAAACATTTTTACCTGTGAACAAGCTAGTTTTAAAGTTCTAAATTGCTATAATTAAGTTTTAAATCGTTTTTTACGTCTCCTGAAAAATATGACGTTTTGGAGTTAGACCGTTAGAGCCTTTAGATGACGATATAGTGTAACACTGTAGGAGCAACCGTTATCAAAAAAAAATGCAATTAAGAGGAAGTAACATTTTGTGCCACCAAAAACGTTACTTTTTAAAAGGCTATTACTCCTTTAATATTAAATTTAGGTGTTTTGGAGTATAATACTTTTTTGCTCAGTTTTAAATGAAGAATCACCCTGCAGCATTAAAATTTTATTGGTGCTTTTTTTTGTTCCCCATTCAATACGTCATCTTCGAAGGGCCGTAGCTCCCTTAGGGCTCATTTCCGGACCAACCTTTATAGAAACTTTTTTTCATATTTTTGGATGTAGAATCACCTCTTAAATTTCGGTACGCGAGTTCTGGAACAGGCTGTATATTTATTTAAATATTAATTTTTGAATTTAATTTATTCAGTAATAAAGTATGTTTTTTTATTAAAATAGGCCAATAAAACCCTTTCGAAATAAACTTAAACTTTCCTTAGCTTATTTTAAATTTTTTTCGTTGGCTTAATCGTACATTTTTCGCGATTTCGATGGTAACTTGTCTAATGTAGCATTTGCAATTTCGGAGAGATTTGTAGGTGTATAAACCATATATTCTTCTTCAATCATTTTTAATCAGTTTCACACAAGGTTTTTGCACAGAATCTCGAGTCAACCACCTGTTTACATAATAAACAAACAAGTTTGAAGTATGGCTGTTATCAAAGTCAAAGAGTGCTGCTGCCAGTGGTGGTTTTGCTAACTAACTTTTTTTTACAGCGTACAACAATGAACTCATTTTTTTACTGTAAAAAAATAGATCACTTCTAATTAGTGTGTTCAGTTATAAAATATGAACATTTTAGTACGCTTGAAGAAAAAACAATTTTTCGATTTCGCTAACAGCGATACTCGCAAAAGTTCTGGTGTCCTCTTTTTACTAGGGATCCTAAACAACGACATTAAACGGCACATTGTGTGAAGTAAGCTTAAAAAAAGGACTAAAGTCGCTTACTCGTTACGAAAACTACTAATTTTCTACGATCCTCTATGAAAATGACATTTAGCACACTCTTTTGTTCTTTAGAAAACGCCTTATATCGCACTTGTTTGATATTTTCATATCACCCTAGTTTGATATTTATGTATGTAGGTTTGACTAATTTTGTTTAGAGTTTTACGTTTTAAATTCTACGAATTTTACTCACCTCGTTATATGCCATTTTCCACCTTTCATTACCGCATTTTTTTGATGTCTTTTATGTTTTTCAATCCAAATATTTCTGTTTTTCATGTCAAAAATAAAAACTATAGTTATAACCTTACTATTTTGACCCAGGTCAATATAACTTCTTGTCTAGATTTTATAAAAATTACTTAATTTGTGATTTAGTTACCTTACATTTTATAAAAAACATCAATATTTCCACATTAAATGTAAAATATTTTAGAATTTTACAGTCTTATGTGGTAGCATATCCACAGAAGACAAATTTAATTAGTAAACTGTCAAATTTTCCTTGGTTTAAAAGCTGCTTACGGTTAGGCAACCCATTAAACAGTGTTGAGCTTCCAATATATGTTGTATTAAATATAAAACCAAGAAAACTAAAGGTAAATAAAAAACATATTTCCTGTTGACATACATATATAAATTTGTATGCTATTTTGTGTTTGGCTTTTCTCAAAAATTCGCGGAGTGGGGTTTCCCACTCGCGTGAAATATATCACTTTCCACACTAGTTATGTAATATACTATTAATGTCGTAGGTACGTTATAAAGTAAATAAAAAAACTACTGATTAATCGTATCGTATAAAAGCAATATAATTGCCAATTATAATTTGGAGCATGTAAAAGGTTTATCTTAAGTCATTATTATTATATTAATTACGTTTGCATTTTAATTTATTTTAATAAATTCGGTGCTTTACTGGAACAAACTTAGCACAGTCCGCCGGACTACGTCCGGGCCTGAGCATAGTCAAAATACGATTCACTCACCGCAGTAATGAGAAGAATCTAGCACATGCGCACTGGTTTGCTTATTTTTGTTTTGACGAATGTCAAAAGTGGCTTCCGTTTAGGCAGTTGTAGTTTTATGAAATAGTTTAATATGATTGGGGTTACGGTGCGCATCAGCTCCACAAAAATGAACTATATTTTTGCACTGATTTCTGGTTTTATTACTAAAACTTACTGTCTTGAATATAATTAGGTGCGGAAAATCTAGTTTTTTTGTTAGAATATATAGCAAAAGATTGTTAAAATATTCACGAATTTCTGTTTGATTTTTTTAATGGGGGCGTTTGGTTTGGTAGTTTGCTGGTTTGGTGTTTTTTTTTTAATGTGAGGCGTTGGTTTACTTTAACAATGGTTTGGTTTGGTAGTTTGCTGGTTTGGTGTTTTTTTTTTTTAATGGGAGGCATTGGTTTACGTTAACAATGGTTTGGTTTGAGAGTTTGCTGGTTTGGTGTTTTTTTTTAATGGAAGGCGTTGCTTTAAGTTTACTTTGGTTCACGTTGAACTTTTCACGTTGAATATTCCGCAATTGTTTTTACGAAAATAATATTAAAAGCGAGTACTTTTAGCCAATTTCAAAAAGATGTAAGCTCGCAAAGAAAAAAGTAGATATTTTTGTAAAATTCTGCAAAAGAATGTTACATAACCTTAAAATAATTTTTGACATACATCAAAACAAAAATAAGCTAATAAGTGAGCATGCGCTGAATTCTTCTCATTACTGAATCGTGTGAAAATAATTTATCCAATACATACAGATAATAAGACAATTACCAGCTTTATTTTAAATAGATAAACTCAATAATAACCCCCGCGTGGCTTTTACTTTATTGAGTGGATAATTATTTATTTTACCCACTCAGCTGTCACTTGTCAAATTATTTTCTTGTAAATGTCATTAAAATTTTTAATAAAAATATCAATTCCTAAGCTATTTATTGGATAAAACCTTGTATGGCACTCATGGGTAAACCGATATTGCCCTCTCAAAAATTAACCTGCTTGGCTGACGCCTCGTTAATTTTCTCATGGGCAATATCTTACTTTACCCACTAGTACCATAAATAACTATTGTTTTGATGAAGCGATTTTCACGTTAAAAGATTATCGATTTTAGTATTGAGCGCTACACTATAAACAACTATAAACAAATTTAACAGATCCCGTGTCTAACCTACATGTTTACATTATATAACATTAATTATGTAGCCTGAAGCTAATAGCTAATTAAAACTGATGTTTTATTTAATACTGACCGATATAGATAATTATAATTATAAATTGCATTTTCATACGGTTAATTTTGAAATTTGGTACGAATTAATTATCTTAATTATTAAAGGCACCTATCAGAATGTAATAAATTAAGATATAAGGCGCCGAGTTTAATGCTTACAATGTAGGTACATTGAGGCTGGAAAAAAAATTATTCAACATCTAAACATATCAAAAAAAGTTCATATAAAGGTTGGTCCAGAAATGAGCCCTAAGGGAGCTACGGCCCTAAAATTGTAATAAAATAAGGTTTTTAATTAATAACCCTTGTACCCTTTAAGCTAGAGAGACGAGCTTTTGCATGTATACTAGTATTAATAAACGCAATAAGTTTATGTTGATTTATTTTTTTGAATTTATCCAGAGGCGTTCCTAGACGGACAAAACATTTTTGCCTCAAACTTTTATGTGTAGTTTTTTTAGATTTTTTGTAAAAAATATAGATTTCTTGAGTAAAAATACATAAAAAATGTCATATAGTGTAATACTGTAGGAGCAACCGTTTAAAAAAAATGCAATTAAGAAGAAGTTACATTTTGTGCCACCAAAAACGTTACTTTTTAAGACTATTACTCCTTTAATATTAAATTTAGGTGTTTTGGTGAAGAATACTTTTTTGCTCAGTTTTAAATGAAGAATCAGCCTGCAATATTAAAATTTTATTGATGCTCTTATTTGTTCCCCATTCAATATGTCTTGCTAATGGCAAGTTAATATTGTCAAGCAGGTATTTTACAAGCGCCTAATTGCAGCTCCCCGTGCCGGAGTTTATTTTGGTTTTTTGTTGTTTGATGTTTTTTTTTTTAAATGAGGGTTTTATTTGCGTTAACGTTGGTTTGGCTTCTGTTTAGTGTTTTTTTTTTATAAAAAAATGTTTTTTATTTAAAATAATATATTAAAAACCGGTCAGCGCGTGCGCATTTATCAAAACAGGGCATAAAGAGCTGCACATAGGCGCTCCTGGTATTTTAAAATGAACAAACTGTTTTAAATGGTTAGACATGATCAGTACCCGGCGTATTTCTAGTTATAGCCCAGTCTTCAAGTTAATAAAAGACGCTATACCTGGAAATAATTCAGGGAGTTTAGATTTTTGGTTTATTAGGTAGGGTTTAAGGCTGCAAATAAATAATTTTGCGTCATTAAACTCGATTTGTAACTTTCATTTTTTTATTTTATTTTTCACAAAAAACAGACTTTTTAAAATATCTCAAGATCGGTGCATCCTAGAACAAAAAACTTTTGATATGAAAATAAAGAGGGCCAAATCTCCAACATTTTTTGTGTCATATATTTGTTTGCACGAATTATAGCTAATTGACAACACCGCCTTAAACGTTACAATGTAGGGTTTTAGATTTTCCTTTATCACTCGGTTAGGAAGGTTTTTTATGCTTAATACTCGAAATAATGGGACACAAATGTGTGAATTATTAAAAAAAAATAATTTTACGTAAATTAAAAATAAAGTGCCAGATAGATTTTTTTAATTTTCACCCAAAATGTTCATACCTAACCGACGATAAAGACCAATTTTGATTTTACGAAAAAAACATTAAAAATCTAAAAACGTATAGTGTACGTTTAAGAGGTATTTTAAAAATCCGTTTTTTGTGAAAATCACGTTGAAAAAATGACAGTTCCAAATCGAGTTCAACGTCGTAAAATTGTTTTTTTATTTGCGGCCATTAACCCTACCCAATAAACCGAAAGTCCAAACTCCCTGAATTATTTCCAGGTAAAGACTCTTTTATTGACCTGAAGACTGGACTACAAATGGAAATACGCCGGCTACTTGACATCATAAAAAGTTTTTCTAAACAAATCTGTGAATACTTGGCCCCATCTCCCCTAATTACTGTGGTTACCAATTACAAAATATAATTTATTAATTGCCTTTATGTAATTAATTAAAATTATTTATAAATATCCATTGTGAATTTGCGGAAGGCACTAACGGACTCTCTATATAGTAATATATCATTTGTAAGCACCAATTAAGTTTATTTATCAACCAGCCCTGAAGAAATGTTATGCTTGGCATTCCATAGCATACTCCTTACAGTAGATATTAT
Source organism: Brachypterus glaber (assembly GCA_958510825.1). NCBI lineage: Eukaryota > Metazoa > Arthropoda > Insecta > Coleoptera > Kateretidae > Brachypterus > Brachypterus glaber. Next base: position 6,384,052 of record OY294044.1, on the reverse strand, counting down.
TATACAGGGTGATCAATAACTGGCATGCCAAAATTTAAGAGGTGCTCCTACATCCAAAAATATCAAAAAAAGTTCTTATAGAGGTTGGTCCGGAAATGAGCCCTAAGGGAGCTACGGCCCTTTAAAGTAATAAAAATAAGGTTTTTAATTAATAGCTCTGGTATCATTAAAGCTATACCAACAAGCTTTTGCATGTTTACATTAATAAAGGCAATAAGTTTATGTTAATTTTTTTTTTTAATTTGTCCAGAGGCGTGCCTAGACGGACAAAATATGTGAGGCTTAACACATTTTTGCTCCAAACATTTTTATGTGTATTTTTTTTTTTTATTTTTTGTCATATGTCATATAGTGTAACAATGTGAAGCAACCGTTTAAAAAAAATGCAATTAAGAGGAAGTAACATTTTGTGCAATCAAAAACGTTACTTTTTAAAAGGCTATTACTCGTTTAATATTAAATTTAGGTGTTTTGGTGAAGAATACTTTTTGCTCAGTTTTAAATGAAGAATCACCTTGCAGCATTAATATTTTATTGATGCTTTTTTTGTTCCCGTTTAATATGTCATTTTCGACGGGCCGTAGCTCCCCTAGGACTCATTTCCGGACCAACCTTTATAGAAACTTTTTTTCATATTTTTGAATGTAAAATCACCTCTTAAATTTTTATGTATTATTATCATTACTATTCTAGTATATTGCGTCCTCCCTTGATACTTCCCAAAATATGAGTTCCGCTCAAACGTGCACTTATTTTATACCGCTACCTGCAATTGTACTGCTGTCTTAAAACAAGATGTCTTGTCTAAAAAATAGTTATTTATGGTACTAGTGGTTAAAGTAAGATATTGCCCATGAGAAAATTAACCTGCGAGGCGTCAGCCAAGCAGGTTAATTTTCGAGAGGGCAATATCGGTTTACCCATGAGTGCCATACATCCAAAAATCCAATAAATAGCTTAGGAATTCATATTTTTATTAAAAATTTTAATGACATTTACAAGAAAATAATTTGACGAGAGTTACAGTTGAGTGGGTAAAATAAATAATTATCCACTCGATAAAGTAAAAGCCACGCGGGGGTTATTATTGAGTTTATCTATTTAAAATAAAGCTGGTAATTGTATCATTATCTGTATGTATTGGATAAACGAATTTTTGGTTCTTTTATTTCTGGGAAAAAAACATTTTACTGGCACTCTTAGTATTACCGATGTAAAAATTAATCTATGGTAAATTTTTACAATTCTGGAAAAAAACATAGTATAATACTCATCTAGCTCGAGGACTGTGATGATGAGTAGAAAAATGTTGTTAATAAATATAAAAACTGTCTAAACTATAAGCTTAACTATAAGTAATTCACATTTCTTAGAACTTTTAACTATAAACGTCTAGTGTAGACTAGAATAGAAAACTTCTCTTGTGAAATAAATTTTATTCGCATTTTTGTTAAATATACACATGTTTGTACGTATTAACCAAAATTTAAAAGGTTTTTCAATTTAGTTTAAATAGTGTATTCCGATAGGTGGGAATCATTGGGTTACAAGCCACAGATAGCTTTTTGTAAATTGGGGAAAGTAAAAACATAAAAAATAGAATAAAATTTATGCGTATGGATCATCTATAGGGACAGAAATCATTATTATTTTATTCGTTTACCGCGCCTAAATTTGCCATTTCGTTTTCACCGCGCCACACGTCCCCCCAAATGGAAAAAGGTTCAAAAAAAATAGCAAGATTAGATGACTATTAATTATGTTAGCAAAGGGTATGTAAACTTCAAAACCTCTGAGAACGAAATCCTAATGAGCACTAGTTTTTAAATAGTGGTAAAAGTTCTTCCGCAGACTGCATGCTAAACAACAGTAACAAACTGTAATTTCTTTTTCACAATTCTGATAGTATTTTTGTTCCTGATTTTGATTTTGTTTAGATCAAATCTCTATATGTTTCCACTTTTGAAAAAAGCCGTTCCAAAATAATCTAGTGCACGGAAAAAAAAAATTATAGCTAGGAGCGCTATAACACACATACCAAGCAAATTATAATCGCTTATTATATAAATACAAGGCTTTCTCTTACAATTATGGCAGTAAGTGTAAAAATTTATATGAAATACTTTAATTGTTTAGTGAATAATAAAATATAACAAATAGTATGGCATTTATAGCTTAAATAGATTTAATTATTGTCCGTGCTAATAATTTTTATAATATAATAAAATTTCTGTAAATTTATAATAGTGCCTGTAATAAATATAATCGTGTCTGTAATATATATAATCGTTTCCAATTTATTTTTAACATTATTAGTTATTGTGTCCCTTATAATCTATAGCTTAAATCACTATAATTTGCCACTGTTACCAAATATCTTATAATGTATAGCGCAGAGCCCACTAATTTCTTTCCGTGTGACTACATTACATTTAAGTCCAACAAAAATAAGTAGCTTGGAACCCAATGGATTTCATGTCAGTATTTCTTAATGTTAAACATACAACTTTGGCGGTTATTAACAATAAACCGTTATTTATTTTTTAATTAGCCTGTGAACCAAAAATTTAAAACGAAAAATGGTTCCGTATGTTTAATCCAGAAAATAGTTGACTAGTCTGTTATTATTAACATTCGTGTAGCAATAACTAGGGACCCTAAATAAAGTGACATTTAACTTCACACAAAGGGTTGAGACACCAATTTAGTAATTTCTGCAGGGTTATGTTTTTTTTGCGAATTGGCACTATTGGTATAGTAGAAGTGACATTACTTGTCAAAATATCCATAGACGTGTTTTTTGAAAAAATGTCACGACAATGTTCAGTGGTAAACTGTCGTAATTCTATCCATGCAGGATATATATTATTTCCATTCCCCAAATGCAATGCATTATTAAATGAATGGAAAAGAAGCATGTATCTTCCGAATTGGAAGATTTTCGATAAATCAAAAATTTGCAAAGTAAAAATATGAAAAAATGAACTTTAAAAATTTTAAATTTGTAACTTTTGTAGGCACACTTTTCAGAGGAAGATTTTATTTTAAAATTAAAAGAAACCGCAATTCCAAAAATTCAAAAAAATTGTAGTTTTAATAGAAAATTAAATGTTCTAGATTATTATTAAATTATTTTTTTTTAATATTTTTAGTTTGCTAAAGTAAAACTACTAGTTGATCATATTCTTCGGTACATGCCTGAATTTTTTACATTCCTCTTATTTATTTATATTATTCTTTTCTTCAAAATTAATTCAGTTCCAAATAAAAGTAATTTCAACTATTTAGGGAAAATTCCGAGATTATTCGAACACTGACGGTCGTCAGTATATTCCATAAGTAAATCTTGATTTAAATTGTACAGGTATTTTCGTAGGCACTTTAAAAAAGTACAATAATAAAACTATAAACCATAATTTCGTAAATAAATATTCAGTTTGACACTGACACTTAAATATGACAATATTATTATATTAATTAATATCGACGCCTCTGTTCGGGTTGACATTTAACTATAACCTCAGATTTTGTATCTGACAGAATTATATTAAATTTAGACATAATTATTACTAGATTTAGATTTGGCACCAAAGCACTTTGGATAAAACCATTGTCTTTCATTGTTTAACAATACTAGTGCTTGGTTGCCATTTTAACCTCAAAATCAAAGCGTGTCTCAACCCTTTGTGTGAAGTTTAATGTCATTATATATAGGGTCCCTAGCAATAACTTCTGTATAATTTAAAAAAAACTATTCTTATTTTAAAATTTAGGTACCGTAAAGGAGTTCACAATATCGAAATAAGTAGCGTTGAATTAAATATAATTACACAGTCCTGCAAGGTACTGCTTCAGACTATGCTGATTTCAATGAAGTACCTAGTTTTTGCTTTCCCATTTTGAAAATTTTCAAAATTTCGAAAAGCATTGTATTCGTGCAAAAATTTTCAAAATTTTTTTTGTGTATTTTTGCGTTTTATGTCGATATAAATTAATTTCGAGCAAAAAAAAATCGGTCAGTCCGTGAAATCTTGTGGGCACGATAACTTAAGAACGCTTTAAGCTAGAGACTTGAAATTTGGCATACAGGTATGTTACCAAAAGTTCTCGCTCGGGATTGTTTTTGGTAAACATTGGGGTGCGACAAGGGGAAAACATATAATATCATTACGAAAGGTATGTTTTTGAGATTATGTTGAAAATTGGAGCTAACTTTCAAATTCCGACCTCAGATTCGGATTCAGAGGCTCAAAATACATAGGAATTGACTAGTCAAGTTCGTCGGAGATGCAACTTTTTTAATTTTGTGTGGCTGTGTTATCTCTGCAACTAAAAGTCCGATCAAAAAAAGATTTTTACAAAAGATTTTTATTTTTTTGAGAGAATTAAATAACAGTAAAAAAAATATATGTTTGTACTTAAAAAAACAAAGTTGACCTTGAAATGACCTTGAAAACGTAAATATCCGTAAAAAATAAATACGCCATTTTGTTTCCACCATTAAAATAAACAAATTTTGTCCGACATTTTTTTTTCTAAAATGCATAGTATTCGAGATATTTGAAAGTTTCAGGTTAAAAAAACACCCGGTATATTGTATAATGGAAAATTCTACAAAGTGACTAACCTTATATTAGAATATAGTGTTTTTATAAAAAAAAATCGACTGCTTACAGCTGTTTGTAAATCCAGTCAAAATAATTAAAAATTCTAAACGTATTTAGCGGCATATCGGACACACAAATATTCATATCTGTTTGATATACCGTCTGAAACTGTTTATTTTAATGTCTTTCGTGAAATATACATTTTTTTTTCTTTTTTTTAGGTACTATAAATGGTAGAAATATAAGAAACTTGCCTTGTATATCTAGGAAAAATAACCAAAGTGGAGTTTGTATGTTTGCAATAGACTGTTTAAAATCGAACGGTACCCATTTAGGTACTTGTATAGACAGATTTTATTTTGGTTCATGTTGTCATATAGAACCAGTGCACGATATAATAGAAAACAGTATAGATACTGACATAATTCCTCATCGGGAACCACCCCATAGAATATCTAGTACAACTTTATCAACAATTAGCAGTAGTACTTTAAGACCTAGTACTAGTAATATAGGCGATAGTGTAGTTAACGTAATTAATAAATTAGGAAGCTTGAATCAAACGTCGGAAAAAATAGCAACGACTGAAAAAACTACTACAACGACGTTTAAATCAACGGGTACTACAATTATACCTATCAAAACGACAACGAATAAAATACACTCAAGTACTACAACTGATAATTTAATAACAACAAAATTTAAAACTAGCACAACAACGGAGAAACCTGAAACAACAACAGCTGCTGAGAAGTTACAAACATTCCAAACTGTTGATGGAAACGTGGTACCAGAAACAACGACAAAAGGTACTCAAGCAACGAGAGCACCTACGAAATCTCCAGTTAAATTAAATTTAACAACAACAACGTTTAAACCTGCTACATCTAAACCTATATTGATAATAAAACCATCAACAAAACCAGTCAAGCCCTCAGTTAAACCTAAACCTGCACGACCAGAAGTCAGTACGAGCAAACCTGTTAAAACTACTAAGCCAGTTAAAGTAACTAAACCGGCAGTTACTAAACGACCGTTAATAACAACTACTGAAAAGATAACGACAGAGAAATCTACTGCTAAACCAGCAAAAATCACAACTACAGTTAAACCTATTTCTACAAAACCCATCACAACCAGACAACCTATTAAAACAACCGCAGCTGCAACAACAAAGGTACCTTTAACAACAACCATCAAATTAAGTACTTCAACAGTAAAAATACCAGAAAAACTTCCTAGTATAACAACAGTTAAACCAGTGAAAGTGTCAACAACTGAATCAAGTGTTATTTTAACAACTCAACAAAGTGTCAGTGTAAATAAACAACAAATAACAACAAATCAACCTTTAATAGTATCTACACTGTCAAACGAAGTACCTGTATCAAAGTTAAATGTGTCTTCCCTTTTAGAAACAGTAAACGGCAATCCTGCAACAAACGAAATTGAAGCCGCTCAACCAAATATTAATCTGGGAGATGGTTTATCAGAAAATAGCACAGATAAGCCTGGATTAGTAACATGGACTATACATGAAGAAAAGAAGAATGCTAGTGCTACTACCAGTAATCCTGCTGAAGTATCTCTAACTACTGAAGGTAAGAAATAACCGATACTTCTTGTTTAAATCAAGATTTAAAGTCATCTTGGTTTAAATTTTATTTTAAATATTGATGATACGTGGTTTTTATTACGATTTACAATATGATTCTCGTTTTTACTAGAGAGTATTCCCAAGTTAAATCTATAAAAATATACATATCCAAATAGAAATTGAAAATGTTTTGGATATTATACAGAGCGGTCCAAAAGTCACCCCCCCCCCCCCCAGTTGAGATATCGACTTCAAAATTGGAACTTTTAAATAAGACAACTTAAACTATCTTTTAGCATATATTTAATACTTTCAGCTCTTAAAATGTGGGCAGGGGGGTATGGAGGCACATTTTTTTAAATGAAAAGGGGGGTCGTGTAATACATCATTTTAAAGCTTATAAAATTCTCCATTTAACTCCATGTTTTTAAATAAAAAAAAATTGGGTTTAAAATGGGGTTGAAAATGGGTATTAATGTCAAAATTCCTCTAAAAAAAACAAATAATTTTTTAAAAATGCCTAATTTCATCATAAAAAAATGTTAATAATACTTTTAAATAAATTTTAGTTGACATAAATAAATTTTTTTTAAAAAAAACTTAAAAAATCGAATGTTTTAGCACAAAAAATTGAAAAATCCAAACCTTAAAAAACATTTTTAAAAAATTTAAAAATATTAGTGTAAATAGAGAATTTTATAAGCTTTAAAATGATGTATCACACGACCCCCCTTTTCATTTAAAAAAATGTCCCCCCATGCCCCCCTGCTCACATTTTAAGAGCAAATATATGCTAAAAGATAGTTTAAGTTGTGTTATTTAAGAGTTCTAAATTTGAAGTCTATATCTCAACTCGTTCAAAAGTTAAAGGGGGGGTGACTTTTGGACCGCACTGTATGTATTATGGAATACTTGATAAAAAAAGGTAATCCCCGTCCTCAACTTTTAAAACAGGTTTAGTTCCAATTGATTTGTAAATTTTTATTTGAGACATGGGTACTTCTAGTTGGAAGTAGATTAGGTGTTGGTTTTGTGTCGGTGATGGTTTTGTGTGGGTGTCGGCCTTGAGTCTCAAATAATTTTTTATTGATCTTGGACGAAACTTGTTTTAAAAGTTAAAAAATACCTTTGTATTACTGTCAGTACAAACAAAAATTAAATATAATAATAATTTTATACCAAGCAGTAGAATGTGACAACTTTTAATAGGCAAAATATGGTACGATTGTACAAATATGACAATAGGAGTGGTCACATACTACCATTTGACAAGTAAAACATACCCTTTTTGCGTGTATACTTGGTCTAGTTCGTTTTATTTTATTTTGGCGGTAAGCCGATTGGGTTTTTGAAAGTTAGCCTAAACCTGTCAACTCTCAAAACAAAAGAAAACCAACTAGGCAACTTAAAAACTGACCAAGTGACCCTTCGCCAACTTGTTCTTGATGTCACGACAATGTCAAACTGTAAAAATCCTACTTTTTTTAATTTCTTGGGTAAAATCATAATATCAAATTGTTTTTTTACTAATGTAAACAAAACCAATAAACTTAAATTTTGTCATATTTTCATTCATATAAAGTTTTTCATAAACTTTAAACAAAGAACGACCACAGTTAAAATAAAAATACTTTTGTTAACAAAACAGGCTTACCCCAAATTTCCTCAAAGCCTTTGAGTCAAAGGGGTTTTCAAAGTTTAGTAAGAGCTGAAATCCAAAAATTCAAAAAAGTCTTATCAGTATGTCTATCTATCTGTAGGTTTGTCTGTATGCCGTAAGCCTTTGAAGGAAATGTCTAAAATTATCAGAAATAATAATCGAATTCTTCCCATTGAGGTAGAGAGGGGAGAGTGCCATTCGACCAGGCTGCGCGTGGACAAACTGTGCCGACAAGGGAGCTTTGTTTTGCAAGTTTGAGTTTGCGCAGTTACTTCGACTTTGGTTTTTAAACTAACCTAAAATTTAGTTCACATGTGTTTTTCAGGGAATTAAAGTGGGGGAAGCAGCAATTCTGTCTGTATCTTTGTGTATTTCGAAGTGCGCAAGACCGTTAATACGGAATTTTAGAGAGAGATAGATAGATGCGCGAATCAAAATCGGCACAAGAAATTTAAACGGCTGTGGCACTCTCCCCACTCTACCTTAATGATTCTTCCTCTGTGGATCTGTTTGTCTTGTCGACAAACTTTTGTTGTACATGGTTTACAATGTTTATTATTTACCCAGATAGGAGTTTAGAAATAAAACAAGCCGTGAAGATATGTAATGATATGCATTCCATTATAATATAATGGAATGGCATTACATATCTTATATTATCTTATTATGAAGCTGAAGTTTGCAACGTTTTTTTGCATCGAAAATTCAAATAGTATATTAAAGCACTTATTCCATAACAAGTTTTCAGCGCACTAGTACTTTAGAAAACTCGACGCAAGTGGCTTGTTTTCTAAACTTGTACTCGTGCGCTAAAAACTTATATTATGAAACTAGTACTTTAATCTACTATTTGCATTTTATTATTCCATCAATCTATTTTCTAATCATCGTACAGAGTAATATTGGTAGACTGACAGTTTCGGGCTGCTGGCCCTCTTCAGTACCAAGAGTCAACTCTGCACGCTGATTAAGAAAACGGTTTTAGACTTTATTCGCAAAAGGAATATAGCCATTAGATTAATGAAGACTTGTGTGCCATCTATTGCTAGATGTAGACAACTACTAATACCTCTCCTAGTCTGGAGACTTTGAATGGTAGCAAGTTGAAGACTTGTGCGTCTCAAACACATAGTACCACTAACGAGTGGTTACATGTTACATGTTACATGTTACATGTTTGTTTAACCTCGTACTATTCTACTTAATTAAGTATCCCCTAAGTCCAGGACTTGTGTGGGCTAGTAGTAGAGGGAACCACCGGCACTGCCAAACGAAATAACCACACTTAAACCCATTGGAAAATTTGAGAGCCGACTCAAACAGTTTCTTCATGAAAAAACTTTCTACGACATTAATGAATTTTTCCCGAACTAATCAAAATATTTTAACTCAGTTAATATGTACACTTTATATAATTATTTGTAAATATTATTGTATTTGTAAGTAATTATGACCTATCTTATGTCATGTAAATGATTAGAAGACCAATAAATTATTATTATTATTATTATTATTATTATACTGACTTTCGAACCAGTTTCTAGGGAGTTCCGTTTCACTTATCGCCTTAGCCAAATTTCAATTATTAATTAACTGAAAAAGGCAAATCGGCGCCAGTGAGAATCGAACTCACGATAGTAGACTTGCTATGCATACGCGCTAGCCACTACGCTATGCCTCCCAGGCGTAGAATTATTAAACTTGCTACCACTCAAAGTCTCCAGACTAGGAGAGGTATGATTAGTTGTCTACATCTAGCAATAGATGGCGCACAAGTCTACATCAATCTAATGGCTATATTCCTTTTGCGAATAAAGTCTAAAACCGTTTTCTTAATCAGCGTGCAGAGTTGACTCTTGGTACTGAAGAGGACCAGCAGCCCGAAACTGTCAGTCTACCAATATCACTCTGTACGATGATTAGAAAATAGATTGATGGAATAATAAATTAATATTTTTATAATTTTGTTTAAAATTAAAAATTTCTGTCCTTGATATTTGCATTTTCGTTGCAAAAAAAGTTGCAAACTTCAGCTTCATATTTTATTACATAACTTATACAGGGTTATTCACGGAAGTGGCCTATTAAACGTTTATGGAGAACCAATAACTTTGAAAGTCTGCTAATTTGCACTTTGGGGTTTTTGAATATGGGCAATCGATTAAAAATGTTTTCATGCTTGTGCCACTTCCGGTTGTACCGGAAGTGGCAGTCAACTTTAATTTTTTAAATGGAACACCCCATATATTTTTAAATTTTTAAAATTTGCATAAAATTTGCTTTATTTTAATGTATAACACGTTATGTCTATCTCCAGTAGTTTTTGAGTTATTCAAGTTTTTAGCGAAAAATAAGCAAATTCAAGCACCCCTAAAAACAATAATTTCTCCTTGATTTTTTAAATTGAAGAAAAGTTGTTTTGTATTTTGCTCAATGATGGTTAAGCGAATCATTCTAAGCTAAAATGGAATCCAAAATTTATACAGGGTGTCTGAAAAAGCAGGTCAAACTTAACAAAATTAAAATAGCCATAACTCTTTTTTTTTTAATGACACCCTACATTTTTTTTTATTTGTTTAAATAGAGAATTCAATTTTCTTTAAAATAAGTATAGGATACCCTATACCTAACTTTAACCGTTTTCGAGCTATTTGCAAATTAATGTGAAAAAGAAGTATTTTGCAGTATTTCTGCAATTACGTAAATTTTTAAAATTGTATTGTGTTTTTATTTCTTTTAACCTAAATGTTATCGTTCTTATCGTGATAAATTAGTGTAAAATAATGGCAGAGGCTTATTCTTACCCTGTTATTTTGGATTTATTTTCTATTTTTGGTGAAAATGATAAAATAATTAGTAGAACCTGCAGAAACTTTAATACAAAATATCCTGATTTACCAAGAATGTCATGTAAAAAATTTAGAAGAATACACAAAAATTTTTCGCAATTTGGAAAAGAAAATGCAGTGAAATCTCTTACGAAACCAATTACAAACAACGAAGATAACGAAGTCAATGTTTTGGGTTACTTTTATGCATATCCACATGCCTCAATTCCTGCAGCTAGTTACGACTTGGGAATTTCCTAGTCAAGCATCCAAAGAATTTTAAAAAACCACAAGATGCACGATTACAAAAAGCAAAAAATACAGGCCTTAAAACCTAATGATTTTCAAAATAGAGTGGACTATTGTGAAAATCTTTTGATAAATATTCAAGAAAAACAAAACTTTTTAAAAAGAATAATTTGGACGGACGAGGCTAAATTTTCTCAACAGGGTATTTTTAACAGAAGAAATGTACACTACTGGGCGCATGAAAATCCAGTTTTAAGGTAAATATAATGATCTTTGAGGTAAATAAATAAAAATCGATTAATTTTTCTGGCCTATTTTATAAAATATAACAAATTTTAACAGAAATACGGCTTTTTCACAATAATTTGCAAATAGCTCAAAAACGGTTAAAGTTAGGTATAGGGTATCCTATACTTATTTTAAAGCAAATTTAATTCTCTATTTAACCAAATAAAAAAAAATGTAGGGTGCCATTTAAAAAAAATGAGTTATGGCTATATTAAATTTGTTAGATTTGACCTGCTTTTTCAGACACCCTGTATAATTTTTGGGTTCCATTTTAGCATAGGATAATTCGTTTAAGCATCATTGAGCAAAACACAAAACATCTTTTCTCCAATTGAAAAAATCAAGGAGAAATTATTGTTTTTAGGGGTGCTTGAATTTACTTATTTTTCGCTAAAAACTTGAATAACTCAAAAACTACTGAAGATAGACATGAAGTATTATACATCAAAATAAAGCAAATTTAATGCAAATTTAAAAAATTAAAAAATATATAAGGTGTTCCATTTAAAAACTCAAAGTTAAGTGCCACTTCCGGTACAACCGGAAGTGGCACAAGCATGAAAATATTTTTAATCGATAGGCCATATTCAAAAACCTCAAAGTGCAAATTAGCAGACTTTTAAAGTTATTGGTTCTCCATAAACGTTTAATAGGCCACTTCCGTGAATAACCCTGTATTATATTATCTTATATCATTCACAGTAAATAGTAGATTGCATTTCCCAAATACTTAAAAAAAATAATTTGCAAAAAAAAATAACCAAAAAAAATTACATTTTTTTTAAAAGATGATTTTTGAAAAACGAAAAATTATTTAATTGATTTAATAAATAATTATTGTTGCTCCTATTTCAATTATAATTCAGAATTAAAGAACAGTTATGAAATTTGGGTCGCTTTAAACAAAAGTATACAAATGTAGGTCTTTTGTTTACATTTCTTTAAATTCGCGTCACATCTCATTTCGAATTCACCGTCTTTGTCCCACATTTTCCATTTTTATTAACCTGATATAATCACTGTCATTCAAAGCCATTAAACTTACTGCTTGCGCACAAACGCAAAGCCGGCAATTCTTCACCCCAGTATTGGTTTGTCGTATCTCCAAAAATCACATTTTCGGGAAATGGAGTTTTAAGATGTTTTTCTAAATATATTTTAACTCTTTTTCTTACAGTAGTTTAATAAAAATACTATCCAAAAGTGTTTTTATTTAATAAATTAAAGGTTCGGTTTATTACATCGGCACTTAGTGCTACTAAGAGTGCCGATGTATTGAAATCTTCGCTGAAAAGTAAAAATCTTTGACCACGTTTTTTTCACATTTCTCGACGTTTTAGACCATTCTGACTCAAAATCAGTAAAAAAAATTGCGTCCGTCTGTCTGCCTGTCTGTCTGGCTGAGTGTAAACTCTCTAACTCCATTTCTACATGAGATATCGACTTGCGTTTTTTTGCATGTCGTTTCTTATCGTATTCCGAAGAGCTGATTAGATTTTGGGGGTAAACGATTGGGGGTAAGGGGGTAAAAATAGGGTAAAACTCCTATTTCTAGCGTTTTATGTTATTAATTAAGGCAATTATTATTGTATTTGGTTAATTTAGCACTTATATAAAAGATAATTTTAAATTAGTCAAAAAATGTTATAAACAACGTTTTCCTAAAACGCATTGTTTTCGAGATATTGGCGTTTAAAGCAGTAAAAGGTTTTTTTAGCATATCTCACACATTTATAACCCGATTTCAAAAAATTATATTTTAAATAAAAGCTCTTTTTAAGCCCTATAAAAAAACAAACTACATGTCTCTAGTATAGTAGAATAGAATATTCTAGCTAGCTAACAAGCTGGCTAGCACAAAATTTAATTCTCAAATTGAGAATAAATATTTATTGCTTCAACATAAAAATGACGATATGGATTATCCTTGAATTAAAGATTACCTGAGAATGAAAATACTCCTTTAACTTTAGAAAGTTTTATCAATGTTGGATAGTTTCAGCTTAAGACTAAATAATTTGCACCTAGATTCTTACTTTATTTTCTTGGATGGGGTTGGTGAAACGCGAGGTGGATTAAGAGTCTTATGCATTTTAGAATCATGAAAAATCAGAAGAAAAAACATTTCAAATTTTAAAATAGTTTTTACGATAGCTTGTTTACTACTGGTTGGACCATAATTTTTTGTTTTTCTTTTTGTTTTTGTTTTTCTAATTTTTTTATTTTGTTCTTTTTCTTTTTTATTTCTTTTAGTTTTTTAAAATTGGATAGGTGAAAGTGTTGTTTTATTGACAGTAGTATTTTTATTGTTGGCTTTGATTTATTTATTAAAATTTCAAATTTAATGCGGGACAATATTCCACTTAGGAATAATATTTTTTTTACTATTTTAACCTAAAGGTTTTCTTTCATGTTCTTTCCTTTTGGTTAACAACTCACACCGAACATGATTTTTTATAGTTTAGCATTTTTGTTAAAATTAAAAATCATATTAATTTCCTGTAAGAACCTGGCACACATATAGGGGGGTTCCTGGGCCTCAGTCAAACTGCCTCAGATTTTGATATTTTGTAATTTCGGGGGTAAACATTAAATTAGGAAAATTGCAGCCAAATTAAATGACCAGTTTCGGAGAAAAACGCTTTTAAAAATCTAATTTTATGACAGATTTTTTGACTAATTATAAGGTTATTTTTTAAATACGTAAATATTAACTTAATTAGCCGTTTTAAGTTTATTATACTCTATTAATTAAAGAACAGGCAAGATAAATATTAGATAACAGGCTTTATTATCATTTACTTACATGTGGTTCTATAATTTTTTTAAAATTTTGTGAAACTTCCACATGCTGGCATTTTCCACGTGTTTGCTAATTATCTACATATTTTCTGTTAGATTTTTGCTTGATTATGTTGAAACATGGTTTGGTACATCGACAAATATTTTATAATTATATATTTTAGATTTTCTTGATATGTTTTTTCAAAACAATATCTGATGGTTGACAAATCTCTCATGATATTTTCATATGCAAAACATATTATTGAGATTGCCTAGCTACAACTTAATTCATTAGTGAACCCTTTAATATTTATTAAAAGTTGTTGCTAGGCAATCTCAATAATATATTTTACCTATGAAAATATGATGACAGATTTGTCAAGCCTCAGACGTATTTTTGGAAAAATATATCAAGAAAATCTAAAATATATAATTATAAAATATTTGTGGATGTACCAAACCATGTTTCAACATAATCAAGCAAAAATCTAACAGAAAATATGCAGATAATTAGCAAACACGTGAAAAATGCCAGCATGTGGATGTTTCACAAAGTTTTAAAAAAATTATAGAACCACATGTAAGTAAATGATAATAAAGCCTTTTATGTAATATTTATCTTGCCTGTTCTTTAACTAATAGAGTATAATAAACTTAAAACGGCTAATTAAGTTAATATTTACGTAAGTAAAAAATAACCTTAATATACGTGAAAAAATCTGTCATAAAATTAGATTTTTAAAAGCGTTTTTCTCCGAAAGTGGTCATTTAATTTGGCTGCAATTTTCCTAATTTAATGTTTTCCCCCGAAATTACAAAATATCAAAATTTAAGGCAGTTTGACTGAGGCCCAGGATACCCCCTATATGTGTGTCAGGTTCTTTATAACTAATTTTTTAGTTTAATATAAAACGCTAAATACCGGGTGATCCAACGAAAACTTTAACCTTGGAAATCGATACTAATGAGTTTTCGAAAAAAGGCCGAGACAGGTAAATTTTTATTTTAAGGGGGACATCTTTTGACATGTACCCAATACGTAACTACCCCCATCACTCAGTAGCTACCAGTTCTAAAATCTTAAATGGGAATGCGGGTCATGACTCATGTAATACATAATTGAAAAGGTTTTTTAATTCTGGTTATTAAAGGTTTATTTTTTATTGGAGATCTTACGCCGTTTAAAAGTTAGGGCACTGTACCATTTAAAATAATAACCCTGGGCCTGTCCCGGAAAAAATGGGTTTGAGATTGTATTTCAACAAATCCGAGATTGATTGGTCAAGATTACCACTAATCAATAACAATTCAAGCTGTATATTTTATATTAATTATATTGATTTATTAAAAAATGTACTTTTTTCCTTACCAAAGCAACCATTATCTACAGAACGGACAATATTAACACATAACAGATTTTTTTCTAATACTCTTACCCCCATGTTAAGTAATCCCGATCCTCAGTGAATCCCGATTCCGAGATTGGGATTATCATTTAAAATCCCAAAAATCTCTGGATTAAAATTAAATACCCGTATTCATGCCCTGCTAGTCTAGCTAGTCTGGTGTAGTTTGTACCCGTAGTATTTTAATTTTAGTGACTGTTTTTTATTTTCTATAAAAAGTATTTTTTAACCGGACAATTTTTCTAACATTAGTAGTAGACTATACCTATAAATAAGTACGTTTAGGCCTGAAAATTATACAGCAATGTATGGAGAAAATTTCTGTATGTATATTTTTTTACAACAGCGAAGTGTTTAGCCCAAGAAATAAGTCATTTACTAAATTAAGTGTGGAATAAAGTTCGACATGTACTAATATATAATTTATATGAACCTATTCCAATACTTAAAACTATAAAACCTTCATCAATATTTAAAATAAATCTCATATGCTAGAATTTAATTTATTATTCTTAAAATTTAAAATTATCTTGAAGTTCTATTTTAAACTTTTTTTTTTCTTCTTCCAAAACCAATAATTCTGCAATATTTTATAGAATGGGTGCCAATAACAACACCAGACGGCTGGGTCCTTCCTCCTAGTGTCTCACCAGTTACACACACACCAATCCCAGCCCAGAACTCAACAAGTCCATTCCCTGTTTCTTCTACAGTTTCACCAGAAAAAACAACAATCTTTCCCAAGCCACCACCAAAGGTTAATACGACAACCGGTGGTATAAATGTCACTACGACTTCACCAAAGCCCTCGATAACGTACATTCCCCTACAAGAAGCCTCAGGTTCTATAGGGACGAGTTTAGGGCCTTTGGTGCCGAGTTCAGGACCCTTGGAGACAAGTGCCGGGCCTATGGGGACAACCTTTGGACCTACCTCAACAGATGCTAATGATAGACTATCAACTACAACTCAGCAACCTATAGTCGTCAGTTCCACGACGATGGCGTCATTTATGGAGACGCTGGCAACGACGATGGCAGCTCTGGACCTTAAGCCTGTAAACATGAGCGATTTTACAGATGGTGAGTAAAAAGAACGGAATAACAATTCGAGTACAAAACCACCCACTTAATATGTAGGTGAGAATATAATTTATATATATGTAGTATGATGTACTGATAAGTGAAAATACCTTACCCCTACGATGTTTTTTTTTACTCATCTTTTCTCTAATCTAAAATCGTGCTTATTGTTTGCTTTTTAATTTATAAAATATAATTTATTTGTGGATTAATAGGTTATAATTAAGAGGTATGTGTATTAAATATAAATTATATTCTCTCCCTAAATATCAATTCGTGATACTAGGTTAGGTACCGGTGATTTTTTTTTCAAGTTTTACTCATATTAATCCCAATTTTTGGAAAATTCAACTTCTGCTAAAGCAGTTTGCATTTTCGTAATTGGGATTAATATTCGTAAAATTTATGTAAAAAAACGATACCTAACCTAGTATCACATGATATTACCCCTGATTATACTGACCGAAATCACTTTTTCATAAAACGATGTCCTTTTTATTTTGAGGGTCAGCGAGATTTTTCATTGAAAAATTCGTTTTCAGAGCCCAAAAATACATAGGAAATATATAGTCTCCTAATAGTGATTAAATTTCGTTGATGTGTAATTCTTGTGTATGTTAATGAAGTTTTGTTAAAAATTACGATGATTTAAAGTTTATTTTTCTTTAACTGGGGTAAAAAAATGGTTATTTACGATCCAGAACGGTAAAGTGTGGTTTTACGTTTTACGCAGACAAAATAGCTATTTTGTGGAAAGAGGCTCTTTTCCGCGCTAGATTGCATTTGGTACCAAAAACTCATTTTTTCAAAATTGTGGATTTGCCGCGTTCCTTCTAAGGAGGGCAGTATAGTACCAAAGTCCTTTACTATCCAGAGGTTAGAATCCCGATGCCTTTTTAGCGACGTCCAGGATTGTCAGATTATCTTTTTTCGCCGCGTTTATAACTAAAAACAATAAAAACAATGCAGGGCACGAGAACGTTAAATGCTATTGAGAGAGATACCAAAAACTTAAATGTACTAAAGGAGGGTATCTCATTTTGGGCTAAATCGCCTGCAACGATAAGACTTTACATGCTTATAGATACATAAAAAATAAATACTTAGCCAAAATTTCAGCCCTTTTTACATCCCGGAACATACTTTAATTAATTATTTTAATTAAGAATTTTGACATATGCCAATGTAAGATTTGGCAACATTGCACGAAACTTCAAGTGTCAAATGTCATCTCTTTAAAATAAAAATAACTTTGCACATTAACTACTACAGTGGGGCCAAAAGAAAGAGCCTGTGTTGTATTCACTGCTCTTGACTATAATATTAAAATATTTTGTTGGTTTTATTAGTTTTTACGGATTTAATATACTATAACTCAATGTGTAATTTGACTTATGTGACTAGTTTCTTAGGTTTCAGTACGATTATGGAGTTATTTTCGAGGTATTTATACTATAATAACATTGTAAGCAAACCAGCAGTTTCAACGATAAACCAAAGCATGTAGTTCCATAGGACAGTGTTACCCAAGACAAGTAATTTAATGTGGCTTTCAACATGTCAAATTAGTTTATTTCCAAGATATGATTTAACTAGATTATGAAAAAGTTACACATATACTTTTAACTTTTAATATTAATTAAATATATTTATTTAAAAAAATGTATATATTTAATTAATATTGTACAGTTTTTTTATTATACATTCTACCTAAATGTATTTAGGTTGGTTTTTAGATAACAAAAAAATATTGCTTTTTTTTAATATTAGTCACATTAAGAGCAAGAATAATACGATGTTGTCGGGTTTTCGATAACAAATAATTCCTGAGTTTTTAATTTTTGATTCATTTTGTTCTTTATTAAAAAATAACACAGTTTTTTATCATTTCTTTTTATCATTTTGCAATTTTTTAAACAAAAACATATTTTTCTTATCTAGCCCAAAACTCCTATTTAAAACCATACCCTTCTTTCTAGAAGCTAGATAACCTTCTGAGTATAGTGATAAAGGACTTTGCTATAGAATCACACCTAAAGGATATCATCAATTTGGCATATTTAGGTTTTTAGTTCATATTTTATATTTGATTCATCATGGCAAAAAAACGAATAGGTACTTTAATTGACAACGTTGGTATAAATTATTATAATTAGTCTAAAAAACAAGTCTCCAGGCGACATTAATGTGATGGTACTTACAGTGACTGCTTAAAAATTTATTACCAGTAATTATTAATACACAAGCAGAAGAAACTTGAGACAAATGAACTTTTATGTTATCGTTTTGCAGAAAAATAAATACAAAAATTAAACAAGTATAAATATGAGGTTCTATGTAGAGAGAGACTTTAAAATGAAAATTGTGAAAAAAAATACACACATCCGCCTTTTACGGTATGTTTTTTCTTTAAATTAAAAATGGCTCCATGTTATAAATATAAAAAAAGTGTTTAAATAAACAATACGTTCTTTGTTTAATACTAAAAGATTTAAAATGTCAGGTTTTAAAAATATTTCAATATGGACGTCATAGCACCGCCATGCTGTTTTTTTAATGACGCGCCCATGGCGTCATCTTTAATGCAAATATTAACTACGAAGAAAATTAAAGGTAAATCTAAAAATGTAAACAAATATATAGAGTTTTATCAAAAGTTGATATCTCTTTCGGTTAGACCCATGATGTTTTTAGTAGCTATGCCAACATGGCTCACATAAGCTCCTCAAGTTTCAAAATTACTTAGAGGTACAGAGATAATTCGCAGGCAAAACTCTCTGGGACACCCGGTATACAAACCTTAAAAAATCAAATTACATGTTATGTGTGTATAATATACATACATAACATGTAATTTGATTTTATATCTACTTCATTTTTTTTTTTTGAAAATTACTGTTGTTGTCCCTTTTATCGTGGAACGTTACAAATGATCTTTTATGTTAACGTTTTGCAGAGCATACTACAAATAATTATAAAGATGATTATGGTCAATAACCACAAATTATCTGAGATATTTTTGCAGCCCTACTAAAATTTTAATATTTAAAATAAAAAGTAAAAAATAAAAACTTTTCGCAAAAAAAATGAACCGACTTCTCTAAAAAGTAAAACATAAAAAATACTTAAGTCGGTGCCAATTTCACCATTCCTTAAATTAATTACTAACAATTTTTTTTTATTATTGTTTGCTGTGAAATTGCCACCGACTTAAGTATTTTTTATTTTTTACTTTTTAGAGAAGTCGGTTCACTTTTTTTGCGAAAAGTTTTTATTTTTTACTTTTTAGAGACACAGAACTTGTAGATTTGTAACGTCATCTAAGCTAAATTATAGTTGTCCTTCCATCTCGTCAAGCTGCTAACGTCACAACGCACTGTTAGTGCGTTGTGATGTCATTATCTCAAAGATAAATTTCTAAAAAATAAAAGTAATATTTTTATTTCAGCGACCAAGAGTCCTAACAACCTTATTTTAAACGAAATACTAAAGACAATCTTGTTAAACTTTAAGCAAATAATCAAACAACGCCTTTTGGTAAAATCACAACATTTATCATTTTCTCATGGTATTTTAATATTTCAGGTACAGAGAATCAAGTTTAGTGGCATTTAAAAGATTTTCAGTGTGTCGTAATATTTAAGTGACCCCTTAATCAAGTTATCCGGCTTATCTGAGTTATCCGATATATCTCTAAAAATTTGGCTGGTAGTAGAACCAAATTAAGCCGTTTTTAAGTGAAATTGCGTTAAAATGATTAGATTTATCTTAATTATCCGGCTTACCCGGCATTATCCGAACATCAAATTAAAACGGGACCACCTCATGAATGCCCTCTTTAAGTTGCAAAAAGTTTCATCAAATTCCGTTCATTCGTTCCAAAGTTATGCGGGAACAAACATAAAAAAAAACAAACACGTCGAATTGATAACCTCCTCCTTTTTGGAAGTCGGTTAATAATACACTTTTGTTTGACTTATTTTGTTTGATTAATAAATAAGTATTGAAATTTTTTAAAATAACAAACGAAACGTCGTCTTTAAACTAAATCAAAATAAATACTTTGGACTTAATTTAACTGTACAGTAAAAGTCGATAAAGTATATATTTACAATTAAACTGACCTTAAACAACATGTGAACTAGTTAAAAGAAAAGAAAATCAATTTATTTTTATAGCATTATTTCCAATCTAGGAAGTATTATTACTAAACACAGAAAAAGCAGGAAAACAGAAAATAGTGCAGAGAAAACAAGCTTTCAATTCAAAGAAAAGTAACAAACAAAATCGTATCAGAGAGAAAAATAATATGACTGAGGCTGAGGTTAACTCATCAGTGGTAACACAGGGCCACAAAAAATAAGAGTATATTGGTTGCGTTCAATACAAACAGCAAAACTCATCAAAAGCTATCAAATTACTACTGAATGCTATGATGTCACGGCAATCATTCCTCATTAACGTTTTGAGAGGATTACTTTTGATTGATTTTTTAAAATCGCGGGAATGTACTTTTTCTACGACTGTTTTAGAATGTAAACAAATACACACACTTTTCAAACACAGAATGAATCCATTCTAGCTCTAGATAAGGTATGAATATTCCGTATCAAGTGTTAGAATGAGCACATGTAGTGCCATCTTTTGTTTATAAAAGTAAAGAAAACTGTAGAAAAATTAGCAAAAATATGTATTTTTTACCATGAAATATTGAATAATTTAATGCAATTTAAAGTTTTGAGTTAAAATTACATAAGTTTATTATCTTTTCTTGATATTTGACCAGTTTTTTATCAATTTAGTTCAAAAAATTAAAACTGCTAAATCTATTGTTAAATTTTTAAACCTGATATATGTCACAACAATCTGACATAACCTTCAATTTTTGCATTATAATTTGTAAATATGTGCTAAAATTAAATAAAAATCTTTTTTAAGTATTGATTTGATAAAATTATTAAATAACATTAATTGCCTTATTTAAAAATATGTGTTTTGTTGCAATTATAATGTCAAGTCACAAAAAACATTGTTTTTAGCCTTGTCCGCTGTTTAAAGCCATACATTGTCTCATATTTGCAATCGAAGAAAAAGTATAGTGTACAACACGAATGGAATAGTCATTCCGCGCTCGCGGGACCGTCATACTCGCCTGCCGGCTCGTATGACAAACTTTCCCCTCGTGCGGAATATTGTCTATTCCATACTAGTTATAGAATATACTATTTTGTGGGTATTTCTAACCTCATATGGTGGTTGTGACAAGTGACAGATATTAGCCATTCAGCAGATTGCTTGTAAAACGTATCATTTGATGACTTTTGATTAGTTTCGATGTTTCCATTGAACGCAGCCATTTACTTGCCCACAACCCTCAAGTTTCTAAAAAAATTGAAATATTAAGAAATTTAAGGAGATTTCTTAAAATTGCAAAACCTGCACTAGATTATAAAACTGTGCTCTTTGAGGCACTGGCATTTGAAATAGGGTCCGAAATTTTAAGGGGTGATTCTATATCTTAGTATTTAATTTTTCTTTCTCGTACCGTGAAATGTCACCTTCAAATTAATTTTTCTCGAAAACGGTTAGTTACAACAAGAGTACCTTTTTTTATGTATTTTGACCTGAGGAATCATATACCAAAAATAAAATTACAAAAAATTTACACAGAAAAAATTTTGGGACAACAAACAGATAAGGCCCCCCGTTTCGCACGCCCCTGGTTAAAATAAGTACATGAAAATAATTTACGAAGATGGGCCTTATTAAGATTAGTTTACGCGCAAAACCTCGTTGCTATATCTTAAAGGGTTCCTGAGTTATTAAATAAAAACAGAATTTTTTAGCCACTTTCAAAGAAGCGTAGCTCCCTTACGACGCATTTTTAGACATATGCTTATACACGGAAAGAAATTAGTGGGCTCTGCGCTATACATTATAAGATATTTGGTAACAGTGGCAAATTATAGTGATTTAAGCTATAGATTATAAGGGACACAATAACTAATAATGTTAAAAATAAATTGGAAACGATTATATATATTACAGACACGATTATATTTATTACAGGCACTATTATAAATTTACAGAAATTTTATTATATTATAAAAATTATTAGCACGGACAATAATTAAAGCTATAAATGCCATACTATTTGTTATATTTTATTATTCACTAAACAATTAAAGTATTTCATATAAATTTTTACACTGACTGCCATAATTGTAAGAGAAAGCCTTGTATTTATATAATAAGCGATTATAATTTGCTTGGTATGTGTGTTATAGCGCTCCTAGCTATAATTTTTTTTTTTCCGTGTAAGAACTTTTTGTCATATTTTTTGATGTAATATTACCAATGTATAAAATAACTAAACTTTGCGCTTATCGCATAACAAAAACATACCAGAGGACTAGTTTGATTACTTTTTTACCCGTTCTTATACCTGAAACATATGAAGAAAGTTCTGAGAACAGAAACAGAAGGTGACTCCTAATGGACCTATAAACTATTTCAGTTCACTAAGGACCTATTTGCACTTGGCCTCCTTTAGGGACCCTAAATAAAGTGACATTTAACTTCACACAAAGGGTTGAGACACGCTTTGATTTTGAGGTTAAAATGGCAACCAAGCACTAGTATTGTTAAACAATGAAAGACAATGGTTTTATCCAAAGTGCTTTGGTGCCAAATCTAAATCTAGTAATAATTATGTCTAAATTTAATACAATTCTGTCAGATACAAAATCTGAGGTTATAGTTAAATGTCAACCCGAACAGAGGCGTCGATATTAATTTATATAATAATATTGTCATATTTAAGTGTCAGTGTCAAACTGAATATTTGGTCATCAAATTTATTTATTTACGAAATTATGGTTTATAGTTTTATTATTGTACTTTTTTAAAGTGCCTACGAAAATACCTGTACAATTTAAATCAAGATTTACTTATGGAATATACTGACGACCGTCAGTGTTCGAATAATCTCGGAATTTTCCCTAAATAGTTGAAATTACTTTTATTTGGAACTGAATTAATTTTGAAGAAAAGAATAATATAAATAAATAAGAGAAATGTAAAAAATTCAGGCATGTACCGAAGAATATGATCAACTAGTAGTTTTACTTTAGCAAACTAAAAATATTAAAAAAAAAATAATTTTATTCCTTTAATGATAACTGCAGGTTTTTCATTATCTTTAATCAAAAGCATTTCTATTTGGTTTTTGTTGAATGTACCTCCCAATGATAAAATTAAATTATTATATTGATTTTTGCGCAAATTTTGATTATTTTTCAAACTAAAATTTTCTTCTTCCAAGGTTTTTATGTATATATTAAGTGCTTTAAATTTTTCTTCATTTTCTACAAGTATTTTCTCAATTTCCAAAATATTTTTTTCTTTCTCCAAAATAATTTGTTCCTTTTCAAAAATAATTTTTTCATAATTCGATAATTTAGAATGAATTTGATTACCATCTAGAACATTTAATTTTCTATTAAAACTACAATTTTTTTGAATTTTTGGAATTGCGGTTTCTTTTAATTTTAAAATAAAATCTTCCTCTGAAAAGTGTGCCTACAAAAGTTACAAATTTAAAAATTTTAAAGTTCATTTTTTCATATTTTTACCTGCATGGATAGAATTACGACAGTTTACCACTGAACATTGTCGTGACATTTTTTCAAAAAACACGTCTATGGATATTTTGACAAGTAATGTCACTTCTACTATACCAATAGTGCCAATTCGCAAAAAAAACATAACCCTGCAGAAATTACTAAATTGGTGTCTCAACCCTTTGTGTGAAGTTAAATGTCACTTTATTTAGGGTCCCTAGCCTCCTTCTCAAACACACTAAGCTACTCCTTAGGTTTGTTTTGGTTCTTAAAAATCGCAGTTCTGAACTGGTTCGGAACGGGCGCAGTTGCGACTGAGCATTGCGCAGTTGCAACTGCGCCGTTTCCGAATCAGTTCAGAACTGAGATTTTGCAGAACCAAAACAAACCTCTTATTTTACAAATTAAACCAGTTTGTTATTTAATAACCACGGGTCGGATCAAAGCAGCCATTACCGGGGGCATGCAAAAATTAGAATTAAAAAAAATAATCTTTTTTCAAATAAATGGACACTTTAAACTATTGTTCACCAAGCCAAATGTCATGTCGACTCTGTTAATACTCAGTGTCATGGTCACACATTAAAAAAAAATATATATTTAAAGTCTTGGACCATGATCAATTGACTCACTGTTTATTAACAGCGTCGACATGACATTCCGCTTGGTGAACAATAGTTTAAAGTGTCTATTTACTTAAAAAAACAGTTTTTTAAAATTCTAATTTTTGCATGCCCCCGGTATGGCTACTTCGATCCGACCCGTGTTAATAACAATTTCATTGAAAATCAGTCTCTGCGTTGATGGTGCTTGAACTTTCAAGGTAAATTAACATCCATTGGTTAGTCTATAATATAACCTCGACATCACGAAAATAAAACAATTCCAAACAAGTTTGCATTTTGATCTTCAATAAGAAAGATAGACATTTTAAGTAGTTGTTAAATTCGTGCGGTTAAATTACCATGTAATTTTTTCTTACCGATACGTTGCGGTGAATCTTCTGTTATTAGTGACGTAAAAAAGCGATTTTTAGTTCTGGCACGACAAAAATAAAAAAATATGTACTCACGCTAAAATAGACCTCTAAATAGGTAGGCTATTATTGGGAGAATTATCTCAGCGGTCTAAGGCATCGATATAGTATTGACACTGAGCTAATGATCGTGAGTTCAAACCTCACTGGCGCCGATTGCCTTTTTCAGTTAATTAATAATTGAAATTTGGCGAAGGCGTACTCCCTAGATATATTGGTTCGAAAGTCAATTAAACCGGAGGTTCCCTCTACTACTAGCCCACACAAGTCCTGGACTTAGGGGATGCTTAATTAAGTAGAATAGTACGAGGTTAAAAAACAAACATTAACATAAACATGTAGGCAGGCCGGTAACTGGAAAAAATCCATTGGGTGCTGAGCACCCCCTGACAGGAAATTTTTATAATATTTTCAGTGGTGCTCGGAAGCATTTTTTTTGAGAGGGGAAATAGCAAATATTTTCCAACTAAAAAATTAAAAATTGAGAAACCCAAATCAAAAAAACAGCTTTAGACCTGACCGTGGAATATTTCTGACTAAAAAAAAGGCCCTCACCTCCAAAAAAGTTCAATTTTCCCAAGTAAACAATTTACTGAACTGTTTCCCTTTACCCCTCAGTTTTTCCAACATACATTTTACATGCCACTCAATTCTACCTTGACTTGAGCACCCCCTGTGGGGGTGCTTAGAACTTATTTCGCCAGGGGTGCTCCGGAAATCCTTGTATTCGTGCAAAAATTTTCAATTTTTTTTTGCGTATGTTTGCGTGTTATGACGATTTATGTCGATATAAATCAATTTCAAGCAAAACAAAATTGTCGGTCGATGGGTCGATCGGTATGTCTGGGAAATCTTGTAGGCACGATAACTTAAGATCGCTTTAAGCTAGAGACTTGAGATTTGACATACAGATATGTTACCAAAAGTTCTAGCTCGGGATTGTTTTTGGTGAACATTGGGGTGCGCAAATGGGGATAAATACATTTTTTTTATAAATTTTTGAAAATTTCTACATAGGGGTTTTTGAGGTTTCTGAAATTGAATCTGATAATAAAAAAATTCTAACTTCATTAGATTTACTTTTAGCAACCCTAAAAATAAAAATTTCACGAAACGTACCCCCCGCCTCTTAGGGGGAGGAGTTAGAGCTTTTTTATCATCAGATTCTCTTTTAACAACCTTAAAAACCCCAATATACCATTTTTCACAAAAAGTACCCCTCAGGGGGTGAAATTAGAAAAATTCAGCCACCTCAAAAACCCCAATATGTAAATTTTCAAGAAAACTACCCCCTGTCCCTCAGGGGGTGGAGTAAGAATTTTTTTAATATCAGACACTTTCAGCAACCTGAAAAACCCCAATATACCAGTTTTCACGAAAACTACCCCCGTTCCTTTGAGGGTGGATTTAGAATTTTTTATTATCAGATTCACTTTCAGCAACCTCAAAAACCCCAATATACCACTTTTCACGAAAACTACCCCCACCCCTCAGGGGGTGAAATTATAAAAAAATTATTATCAGATTCATATTCGTCAACCCCAAAAACCCATATATACCAATTTTGACGAAAATATTGAAAATATTTTTAAAGTATTTACCCCCTCATCCCCTCAGGGGTGGAAGAAAATTTAATATCAGATTCTATTTCAGCAACCTCAACCTATATAGCAATTTTCAAATTTTTGTAAAAAAATGTATTTTCCCCGTTTTCCCCCCTTGCCGCACCCCAATGTTCACCAAAAACAATCCCGAGCTAGAACTTTTAGTAACATACCTGTATGCCAAATTTCATATCTCTAGCTTAAAGAGTTCTTAAGTAATCTTGCCCACAGACCGATCGACCGATCGAAAATTTTTTTTTATGTCCAAATTGTCCAAATTGATTTTTACGACATAAAACGGCATAAAACTCAAAAATACGCAAAAAAAATGTTGAAAATTTTAGCACGAATACAAGGCTTTCCGAAATGTTAAAAATTTTCAAAATGGGAAAGCAAAACTGACAAACAAGGCTCTTTTGAAGCGTTAGTACATACATTGTTCTTATCGATTCTTCTGTTATTAAATTGATGTAAAAGGCGATTCTTGGTCATAGCGCGGTAAAGAGCAAAAAATAAACATATAGGATAAGGTTTAATAGTTATAGGTGTCCTTAAAGACTATTAAGTACATAAAAGGTTTTAAAATGGGTTTTAAACGGTTTTTGTTTCGTTTAGTGCCATTTTATTGCTGAATCCGTACGGTATGAAATAAATAGTTGGCAGACAGAAAAATTATACCATATACCATGGTTTTATTATACTCTTCGGAGATCTATAGCTAGAAGAATTTTTACTTGAACAGAGTGTCCTAGCACAGTCAAAGGCAGAGGAATGGTTTTCATCAAACAGTCTTTTAATGAACAATGATAAAACCGAAAAAGTACTTTTTACTTTGCGTAATTTTGAGAGGTTTGACTCTGGTACTTATGTTAAGTTTCTTGGAATTCACATTGATGAAAAACTGAAGTGGGATACTCATATAGACCATTTGTCCAGCAAGCTGAGTAAAAATATTTTTTTGCTTCGCAGTATCTCGAACTTTGTATCACCCAAAATACTTAAAATTGCCTATCATGGTCTTTGCAAATCTTTAATTGCCTATGGGGTAATGGCGCAGGAAAAGAGAAAATCTTTGGATTGCAACGAAGGGCTATAAGGATTTTGGGTGGTCTAAATTACAGAGAAAATTGCAACTCGACATTTTCTACTTTACGCATTTTCACCTTCCCCTCACTCATTGTCTACTATATGCTTTTAATAACTTAAATAAACTAGCTGTGGGTGAAAATATCCACAATCACAATACACGCCACAAAAATCAAATTAGAACGATTAATTTTCGTCTGACTAAAAGCCAAAATAGTTTTTTATATATTTCAACAAAACTAATAAACAAATTACCACTGACTATTCGAGATTTGAGTTTTAAAAGTTTTAAAGTGGCGATAAAGAAAATACTTATAAAAGTTATAGTATTTAAGAATTTCTATTATCTGATTTTAACAACTTTAAAATGAAATTATAATTGTAACTGTAACTTGTCTTGTATTTAATTTTAATTTTAGTCATTTTATCTTAATTTAATCTTATATTACAATTATTATTACATATTAGTATCATTTTATCTTAGTTTAACTCATATTATTTTATAAGGACCATAGTGTAACCATACGGAAAACACGAATAAACGTACTTACTTAAAATTTACAAATTGCTAAATAATAATGCTAGACCTTTTTTTTCTAGATACGCTTTATTTTATCGAAGTTCTAAAAAGACGGACCGCCCTTTCGTTTGTCTGTCAGTCACATTTCTTTGTTTACATATTTAACCAAGAATGGAATGTCTCATGGATTGCGAAGCATTGCATATCTTCACGGTTTATTTGGATTTTTAAATCGCTTGTTGTAAAAATCATAGAACCTACATTAAAAACATGTTTATTACATACGACACAGCTTTTAATTATAATAAATCAACAAACAGTAACGTGGAAGTGTTCCACACCATTATACCTAAGTTCTTCTATAATTTAAAGTTATAACTAAAAACTGAAGAAGATAATATACATATTTTTAAAGCAAACAATCAAATGAACCGTAAAGAACCTGGCACACATATAGGGGGGTTCCTGGGCCTCAGTCAAACTGCCTCAAATTTTGATATTTTGTAATTTCGGGGGTAAACATTAAATTAGAAAAATTGCAGCCAAATTAAATGACCAGTTTCGGAGAAAAACGCTTTTAAAAATCTAATTTTATGACAGATTTTTTGACGTATATTAAGGTTATTTTTTACTTACGTAAATTGATGTTACGTAATTGATGTTGAAACATGGTTTGGTACATCGAAAAATATTTTATAATGATATATTTTAGATTTTCTTGATATATTTTTCAAAAATGCGTCTGAGGCTTGACAAATCTGTCATCATATTTTCATAGGTAAAATATATTATTGAGATTGCCTAGCAACAACTTTTAATAAATATTACTATAAAGGGTTCACTAATGAATTAAGTTGTGCTAGGCAATCTCAATAATATGTTTTGCATATGAAAATATCATGAGAGATTTGTCAACCATCAGATATTGTTTTGAAAAAATATATCAAGAAAATCTAAAATATATAATTATAAAATATTTTTCGATGTACCAAACCATGTTTCAACATAATCAAGCAAAAATCTAACAGAAAATATGCAGATAATTAGCAAACACGTGGAAAATGCCAGCATGTGGAAGTTTCACAAAGTTTTAAAATTTTTATAGAACCACATGTAAGTAAATGATAATAAAGCCTTTTATGTAATATTTATCTTGCCTGTTCTTTAATTATTAGAGTATAATAAACTTAAAACGGCTAATTAAGTTAATATTTACGTAAGTAAAAAATAACCTAATATACGTCAAAAAATCTGTCATAAAATTAGATTTTTAAAAGCGTTTTTCTCCGAAACTGGTCATTTAATTTGGCTGCAATTTTCCTAATTTAATGTTTACCCCCGAAATTACAAAATATCAAAATTTGAAGCAGTTTGACTGAGGCCCAGGAACCTCCCTATATGTGTGCCAGGTTCTTTAATTATAAATTAAACCTTGCAAAATATAATACAAGTTCACTGATAGAAATCTTGTTGTAATGTAGGCGCCAACCATATTTTGTAATATGTTAGAACCAGTACCCGGCGTATTTCTAGTTATAGTCCAGTCTTCAGGTCGATAAAAGAGGCTTTACCTGGAAATAATTTAGGGAGTTTTGATTTTGGGTTTATTGGGTAAGGTTTAAGACCGCAAATAAAAAAACAATTTTGCGATGTTGAGCTCCATTTGGAACTGTCATTTTTTAACGCATTTTTCACAAAACAACGGATTTTTGACAATATCTCAAGATAGGACAAAAAACGTTCTATATGCAAATAAAGAGGACCAAATTTACAACCTTTTTTTGTGTATTTTTTTGTCCTAGGATGCATCGATCTTGAGATATCTTAAAAAATCTGTTTTTTTTTGTGA
Source organism: Brachypterus glaber (assembly GCA_958510825.1). Classification (NCBI taxonomy): domain Eukaryota; kingdom Metazoa; phylum Arthropoda; class Insecta; order Coleoptera; family Kateretidae; genus Brachypterus; species Brachypterus glaber. The sequence goes on along the minus strand of OY294044.1, from coordinate 6,353,834 downwards.
AAATGCGTTAAAAAAAATACAGTTCCAAATCGAGTTCAACGTAACAAATATATTTCTTTATTTGCAGCCTTAAACCCTACCCAATAAACCGAAAATCAAAACTCCCTGAATTATTTCCAGGTAAAGCCTCCTTTATTGACCTCAAGACTGGACTATAACTGGAAATACGCCGGGTATTGGTTATAACATAAATATGTTATACGATCCAACAACCAGTTGTAGAACTAAGAAGTAAACAACACAAAATTGTAATAAAAACAACATGTTATCTCATATCATAGTACTATACTATACTACAATTTGTGGTTGGCGTATATGTAACACTATGTTGTTGTATTAATAACGCAGTGTTGCATTAGTATATTCAACTTCAAAATGCATTGGAAGTAAATAAAAGAATCGAGCACGCGGCAGCTGGCACGTGGTTTCATTGGTTAAAACACTCGAATGTTGCGAGAGTAGGGATGTAGAAAATTAAACAGGTCAGTACTTGAGATGAAGCGTTCAATGCATTGCAATGGACCGTTATATAGAAATATTTTGTTTTGAGTCCTACCCTGTCACTAAATCCGTTGTTGTCACGTGCGTTTGTTTACACTCACTGCATTTTGAAGTTGAGTATACTATAGTATAAAAATTCGGGGATGCGTGTATATTTCAAAATTTGGCGAAGGCGCGTCAAGAAATAACACAGAAAACCAAAAATTAAATCGATTATCATTTGGAACATAAATTTTAATGATTTATTAATAACTTATGATAACTTATTAAGGTTCCAGGTGGATCATTACATACTTATAGTTGGCCATTGACACCAAACTAACTAAGAATTTGACCAATAAAATGTCAGAATTATTTGACCCATTTCATTTCACTGGTTAAATTATTAGTTATTAGTTAATTATTAGTTCAGTGGTAATGACTCTCTTAAATAATTAAGTAAATTTTCACTTCCTTCTTCCCAAGCCTGCACGCCTTTTAACCGTTTCCTCCTGTATCCATTTTTTCTTCAATCTTAACAAAACTCTCCGAATCATTAAACTTTGCTCCACTTGCTCACATCCTACTTCCAATAACCCAATAGCTTGAGCTTTCTTAATCATTTAATTTATGCATTTCTAATTATGTACTTAATTAAATTAAATTCTGTACTGATTATGTACTTTATAATAATTCTAAATGATTTTGACAAATATGTATTGTCAACATTGACAACTGCATTGTTTGTAAACAATTATTCAATTTACACAAGTAGATTTCTATCTTGTTTTTTTTTTCGGATCCAACTGTACGTAGCTGCCTTTAATACAAATCTTTTTAAAATGATTTTCTCGTTCCTGAAAAGTTATCAAATCTAACTTATGAAATTTTATATTGCTGTTCATGCTAAGAAAAACATAAAAGCTCCAAGATTAATGGAACTTCCCACACAAAATGAACTAAGTTTTAATCTTAAAACCAATTAAAATATAAAATCGACGAATTTAATGATTTATATCTCGAAAATAAATGAAATCTAATGTTAAATTAAACCAAACTTCATTAACAAACAGTTATATAGAGTTATTGCTAATTTTAATAATGGTAAATGTAAGTTCCGTTATTTTGTTGGCAACAGTGTGCGGCAGGCGAATGTTTCCTGAAGCAAGGATCGTAGGAGGCGAAAAATCAAGATTCGGAAAATGGCCATGGCAAATTTCGTTAAGACAATGGAGGACTTCAACATATTTGCACAAATGTGGAGCAGCTTTACTCAATGAAAATTGGGCCATCACAGCAGCTCATTGCGTAGACAAGTAAGTTTTTAAGTTAAAAATAATTTACACTGAAAAAACGATCAGGTTGTGAATAAATATAACAAGAATAACACGACAGAATTAAGATATTAACAGTTTCAACAATTATTGAAAATATTCTAACATTAGTTATTACCAATTCTATTTTGGTTGAACATACCCGGACAACATTTGCTATTTCACGGGGAAGTCATTATGACATCATTTAATGATTTTCTCTGAGTTCATGAACGCATACAGATGACTCCTCATTGTAAAGTCATTTCGAGATCATGTTATGAAGATCTAGCAGCGGTCTACGGAATGCGCATGCGCAAACTTTAAATTAACCGCGAAATTTAAATTGACCGCGAAATTTAAAATTAAAAAAAAAGAAAGAAAATTACCCTGCTTAAAAAGAGATCACATACACACACACCTTTTTGCTCATATCTTGAAAACGCGAAGAGATACCAAAAAAATAACGAAAAAATCGACCCCCTAGGACCTCCACACAAGTCCATTTTCAACAATTTGAGGACACCGGGATGTCCCCACTGGGAACTTCCCAGTGGAAATGTTCCCAAAGATGACTGGAAGAACTAGTTCCTCTAGGCTAAAGCCTCCAGATATCTACTGCTCACCATACCAATCTGATAATGTGTATCGAATTAGCTGACCAGTAAGTTAATTACTAGTTATTACTAGTAGTATTTCCTTATAAAGACAGATGCCTTTAAGATAAAGATAAAGATAAAGTTAAAATCCCCCGTGGATCTAGAAAACTAAATATAGGGTCGTCAGAGTTGTATATACTTAAATACAAAAATTAATACACATAGTATTATATGTAGATAAACACAGACATTAAAAATATTAAAATAAATAAACATTTAAATTGAACTATACAGAATTAAAATTTTCATTGAAATACTCCTCAAGAGAGTAATAGGCTTTTTCTAAAAGAAATTCTTTTAGTTTAACTTTAAAAATAATGTCTGAGTTTATGTTCCTAATTGTTTTAGGTAGCTTATTAAATATTTTTACAGTCATGTAATAAGGACTTTTTTCAAAAAATGTGGTGGTGTGTTTCGGAAAAGAAAACATGTTGTGGTGTCTTGTTACTAAACCAGTGTTTAAATCAGAATTTTTTATAAAGAGATGACTATTCATACGTCCAAAAACACAAATATTATATATATAGAGAGAATAGATAGTTAGAATTTTTAATTTTATGAAATATGGTTTACAATGGTCTCTATATTTAATACTGGATATGGTTCGAACTATCTTTTTTTGTAGAATAAATAACCTTTCAATAAAGGTGGATGCGCCCCATATATTAATATTATGTTCGAGTCTACTCCGTATATAAGCATTATAGTATAGTAATAACATGTTTTGGTTAACTAGACTTTTAAGATTCCAAATTACAAAGTGGGCACTCCTAATTTTAGCAGCAATATCACTTATATGCGTTTCCCAGCTCAAATGTGCATCAACTTTCACACCCAAAAACTTAACAACATTGGTTATTTCGAGCGATTTTTTATCTATTCTAACAAGCATGCTTTTTTTGTCAATTTCATGGTTACGACTATTACCAATTTGCATAACGGCGGTTTTGCTGGGATTAAGTACAAGGCCCTTTTCATCGGACCACTTTTTCATACAGTATGCAGCGTTATTTGCAAGTTTTACAAATGTGTCAAAGTTTGAGTGAAAAACTGTGAATGACGAGTCATCCGCAAATTGACAGACTTCGGTATTCTCTGTATTTTCTTGGCTTTCTACAAAAAAATTTAGGTCATTGCTGAAAATAAGAAATAGAAAAGGAGATAATACTCCTCCTTGGGGCACACCATATTTTATTAATTCGGGATGACTTTTAAATTTTTTGTTTATAACATTATTATGTTCTCCCTTAAGTTCTATAAACTGTAATCTATCTTTAAGATATGAAATAAACCACTGTAAAGCAACGCCCGTTATGCCATATGACTTCAATATAGCTATAAGCTCCGGGTGATCTATGACATCAAAGGCCTTACTCATATCAAAATTTATTCCTACACAGTTTTGTTTTTTTTTCTATAGACTCAAAAAATTTATTTACCATGCTAAAGAGGGCGGTAGTGGTATTTTTCTTTTTACAGAAGCCGTGATGAGTACGAGACAGCAGGTCATATTTCATAAAATAGTTTTCAATTCTTGATTTCATAGCGGTGTCAATTAGTTTAGCGAATACTGATAGATTCGAAATGTTTCTATAGTTATTGATGTCGCTTTTTACCCCTTTTTTAAATATAGGAGTACACCTGGCATTTTTAAGGGCTTCTGGATATTCTCCAGTTTCAAAGGATTTGTTTATAATGTTGACCAGGGGCTTTATAATAAGGTCGGATATTCCCTTTATTATGTGGCACGGAATTTCGTCTGGCCCTGCACTTTTCTTTTTTGTTACTAAAGATAATAAATGTTTAATTTCAATATCGTTAACAGGATTTAATTTAAACTTGTGATTGGTTACCGGCTTTTGTTTTTTTGTATTGGCATTTGTATGACCAATATTTTTTTTAAGATTTTCTACACTGTCAATAAAATGATTATTAAAGATATCGCAGAGTAGTTCAGGATTTTGTACAGGTTTGTTATCTATAACGAGACTGTACGCAGACTGGTTACTCTTTTTACTCGTAGAGTTTTCTTTAATAATATCCCAGCAGGTTTTACTTATATTTGTACTGGATGCAAGTCTATTATTCAAGAATTCTTTTTTAGTATTAGCTTTTAGTTTTTCATGTACTTTACTCATTTTATTGTAAATGTTTTTATAGACAGAACTATTAGTAGTCTTCCATAACATATGCGCATTTCTAAGATTAGTGGAAGATTTTATTACTTCTTGATTTACCCAACTTTTGTTGTTTTCTTTGTAAGCCCGCTTAGTAACTTTTTTAAGTGGAAATGCAATGTTAAAATTGTGCCAAAGTAGGTCGAAAAATTCACTATACTTTTGATCTGCTGTCTCGAGCTCATACACGGTGTCCCAAGACGTTTGAGACATAAGAGTGTAAAAAGTTTGTTGATTTTCGGATGAATAAGTCCTTCTTTCTACAAACTTTTTTGACCCTTGATTAACTAGGTCCTTTTTTACCGAGGCCTTTATTATTAAGTGGTCTGTAAAATTATACCATAACAGATCTGTGTTAATTTCTTGGTCAAAATTTGTTAGAATGTTGTCTATAAGGGTTTTAGAAGTTTTGTCATAGCGGGTGGCTTCCTTTTAATACTAGTATTCCTAGAAGGCGACTTTATTCGTTTAATAAGTTTAGTTAGTGGTAGGAAATAACATGTGAGGCCACCTATAGCATAACGCTGCCACGGGCACTGAAATTGAAACATTACAGAAGCCGGTAGTATTCGGCAATCGTTCTCAATCGGATCCCGGGCAACATTTTCTATTTCATGTGGAAGTCATTATGACATCATTTAATGATTTAACGTTAAATGTATACACCTCATGACAAACTCATAACAAACTCATAACATGATCACAAAATCATGAGATGTGCTCATCATGATGTTCGTATGAGTACAAAGCGTAGAAATCATAACATGATGCTCTCATAAGGCCTCATGAGTTTATGGATGTTTTCCGGGTTAATGATAAATTTGTTGCAGTTTTCAGTTGCATTTGCTATTTCTATTATTCCTTCAGGTAACTTTCATCTTCTTCTTTAAGGTTCATCATTTTCTTTTATAAAAACTTTACAATTAAAATTGACAACACAATTGATACGAACAAACTAGCTTAGGACGCTATTATGTTGATCGGTCGCCATGGAAACAAGTGTCTGAGCCAATAATATTACACATTAGTTTAATCAAGCTTCTTGTTTTTATGAAATAATTATGCTTGCGGAAAAGACCTTATTTCCACACGCATATGCGTGTGGAAAGAGACCTTTCCGCACGCTCGTAGAAGAAACTATTTACCACGTAAATCCCAAATCCCATATTTACATCGGCACTTAGTGCTACTAAGAGTGCCGATGTATTGAAATCTTCGCCGAAAAGTCAAAATCTTTGACCACGTTTTTTTCACATTTCTCGACGTTTTAAACCATTCTGAGTCAAAATCAGTAAAAAAAAATTTGCGTCTTTCTGTCTGTCTGTCTGTCTGTCTGGGTGTAAACTCTCTAACTCCATTTCTACATGAGATATCGACTTGCGGTTTTTTACATATTGTTTCTTATCGTATTCCGAAGAGCTGATTAGATTTTGGGTGTGAACGATTGGGGGTAAGGGGGTAAAAATAGGGTAAAACTCCTATTTTTAGCGTTTTTTGTTTATAATTAAGGCAATTATTATTGTATTTGGTTAATTTAGCACTTATATAAAAGATAATTTTAAATTGGTCAAAAAATGTTATAAACAACGTTTTCCTAAAACGCCTTGTTTTCGAGATATTGGCGTTTAAAGCAGTAAAAGGTTTTTTTAGCATATCTCACATATTTATAACCCGATTTCAAAAAATTAAATTTTAAATAAAAGCCCTTTTTAAGCCCTATAAAAAACGTTATATACAGTTTTTTGCTAGAATATAATGTTTTAAAGATACAGAATTTAAATCAAACAAAACACCTAGTTTGAAATTTGAAAACTAGATGGCTCTAGTGTACAATAGTGCCGATGTTTTGACAGGGTGCTTGCAACGTTTCATCTAGTTTCTAAAGTGGAACCAACACATAATACCCTTTTCTGGCGCAAGTAAACATTTATTGCGGAGATTTAATTAATCGTAAAAATCGATTGGTAAAATTTAATTTTAAAAGCAGTTATCTTTTAACGATTTCAGTGAAATAAATTAATATTTATTAATTCGAGAACGTACTGCTCTAAAATAAACTGTGGTTTCGGTGAACTTACCGGACACAAAAAATAACGCCAATCTTGTACTAATTTTTCACTGTAATGCTAAAACTAACAATTATAAATAATTCTGAATGCGGAAAATGTTGTTTTTTATCTAGAACAAACTTATATTTAAAAATAACTGTTTATTTTACAAAGAATGATGACAGATTACATGTTTCTAACTTCGTGCATGTATGTTTCTAACTTCGTGTATGTTTGTAAAAAAAATGCAGCGTTGTCAGATGTAAGTTTTAGATATTAGCGAGGTTTGTAGTAACCTAGTGTTCTGTGAGTAGCAGCACTGATTTCATAGTGCTTATTACTATTCTCTGAAAATTAATAAATATAATAAAATAATTGTTGAAATTTTTATAATGAATTTCTGGTTAGTGTTTTTTTTTAATGGGTGCGTTGGTTTACGTTAAAAATGGTTTGGTTTGGTAGTTTGCTGGTTTGGTTTTTTTTTTTTTTTAATGGGAGGCGTTGGTTAACGTTAACAATGGTTTGGTTTGGTAGTTTGCTGGTTTGGTGTTTTTTTTTAATGGGAGGCGTTGGTTTACGTTTGTGTTTTTTTTATAATAAAATTATAGTTTTTGATTGCTTTTTGTACATTTTTAATATTAACCTCAGAAAAAACGTTTTTAATATATGCACAATCTGACAACGCTGTTTATTTATCATCTTAGCAGGGTACTAAATTGAAGTAGAGAAGCAGAAGAAGAAGAGAAATGTACTTAAAAATGCACAAAATTCGTACTTTTTTAAATTAATTTCTCGCTAATTTGTGAGTAATCCGCAATTTTTTTTTTGCAAAAATACTATTTAAGGTAAGTACTTTTTTTTGGTTTAAAAAAAAATTGAGAATTCGTGTGGCCGGTAAGTTCATCGGCCCCTAAACTGTTATAGCGCCATTAATTTATAAATAACATCAGTAACATCAATTAAAACTGTAATAAAACAATAAAATTATATTGATAGTACAAGGAAAAAAAATATTAAATAAAATAAACATTTAACCTTAATAAATTCAGATCTCGATACAGGAAAAATTTTCAAATTCAAAAATATTTTAATTCCACATTAAAAAATATGAAAAAAAGTTCCTATAAAGGTTGGTCCGGAAATGAGTCCTAATGGAGCTACGGCTCTTCGAAGATGACATATAGAATGGAAACAAAAAAGCATCAATAAAATTTTAATGCTGCAAGGTGATTCTTCATTTAAACTAAGAAAAAAAGTATTCTTCACCAAAACACCCAAATTTAATATTAAAGAAGTAATGGCCTTTTAAAACGTAACGTTTTTGGTGGCACAAAATGTTACTTCCTCCTAATTGCATTTTTTTATAACGGTTGCTCCTACAGTGTTACACTATATGACATTTTTTATGTATTTTTACTAAAGGAATCTATATTTTTTACGTCTAGGCACGCCTCTGGATAAATTCAAAAAATTAATTAACACAAATTTATTGCCCTTATTAATACTAGTATACGTGCAAAAGCTCGTCGCTCTAGCTGAAAGGGTACCAGAGTTATTAATTAAAAACCTTATTTTTATTACAATTTTAAAGGGCCGTAGCTCCCTTAGGGCTCATTTCCGGACCAACCTTTATAGGAACTTTTTTTCATATTTTTTAATGTAGAATCATTCCTTAAAATATCTACATGCCACTCTGTTACACCCTGTATATTATACTTTTAAAGATTATTTTAGGACTTGATATCCTTTTATATGCAAACATATTAAATTTCTTCTTTGAATTTTTAATAATCTTATCCGTCTTAACAAAAGCGTAGACACAAAGGATGAAAATTAAAATTTACTACGTTGTGAATATAAGCGATTTTTGTAGTAATATTTATTAAAAATAAATTCTTTAATACCTACGTGACACTTTATTTAATGGTTATTAATAATTTTTTGAAGGCCAGATATATTTGATTAAGAAAAAAAAAAGTTATAATTATTATATTATTATAAAAATAATTTCATTTTTAGATGAAGTGGTGCAGATCCTAATATTATTTTTTATTACCTGAAATTGGGCAAAAATCTTTGTTATGATACTTTCTAAGATATTAGAGGGGGACTAAATTTTTTTATAAAACCGTGGTGTATGCAAACTGCCTTTAGAGTTCTTGACTGATTTTTTCCTCGACTTCGTCTCAACGAAAAAAAAAATTTGGAGTGTTACGCCCATGTTAATGGTATAGGAAAATAGCGTTACAGGGGGGGTGGTCCAAAATGATCAAAATTTGCGTTACGTAATACTTGAACGTTCCCTTATATCTGGCGGCCTTTGCTTTGCGACAATATCAAAGAAACCAGTGTCAGGTGGGTGCAAAATACTAAAAATAAATATTAACTTTTTGGTATAATTTTAAAGAGAAAAAAATCTTACAAGTGATGTTGATGAAAGTTTAGTTTTAGAGTAAAATCAAAAATTTTTTTTTCAATAAATTGTATTTGATGCAAAAAGAATAGATTTACTTAGTATCTTTCCAGATAAAAAAAATTAACACAAAATGACAAAACTGTCAAACTTTGACAAAAACTTAGGACACTAAACAGAATTCAATAGAGAATCCAAATATGTAAAAATATACAGGAACACCCTGTATTTAAAAAATAAATAGGGGTCGTTTCCTGTTAAAGCGGAAGTGAAAAAGAAAATATATTAGGTGATATAATTCAAGGTCGATTCAGGCATAATTATCACTAACTACACTAAACTGAATTAATAAATTAAGAAATTAACAAAATTAAGAAACATAACCTCAAATTATATAATAAATTTTCCGTGGTATGAAACAATAAGGTAACTGCTAAATAGATAATAGGCATGTGTAAATACGACTGAATAAGTAAAAAAAAAATTATCTATTGCGTAGGACGATTATTACTATATTTGCAGTTGTTGGGTCTAAAAATCGTGTTTTAAAACCTACTTATCTCCAAAAGTACCCTTTATTTTTTATGTAACTACCGTGTTTTTCCTTAAGCCTGAAAATCTAGGAATTTTTAAAATACAGATGTGTCGCCATCTTCATTTTTATTTTGATACTTGGATAACGATTGTTTATAAAATGTTGCACTAAAGTTTGTGTATTTCAGAAATTCTTTTTCTATGGTGTATTTTAAGATTCTATTATTATTTTATGCTATATTTTTTCTTTTATCTTAATTGTTGCATATCACGAAAAATGTATTATAGAATTTAAGGTTATGTTTCTTAATTTTGTTAATTTCTTAATTCAGTTTAGTGTAGTTAGTGATAATTATGCCTGAATCGACCTTTATAGAAACCTTGTAAATTTAATTCTTTTATCTCTGGGAATAAAAAAGTATTAGCGGTGAGCCATCTTTAAAAAACACCCGGTATATGATATCATATACAAAACCATTAAACATTCAATTATGTAATTAAAATCCGTGCGAATAAAGGAACTTGTTTTAAAATAATTATCAAATGAAATAGTAGTACAAAGCATTAATCTTCATTAGTAAATCAAATTAGGAAAAGGTTTAATCCTTGGCTGGGTTTCCAGAATAAATAACATGTGTCTTTGCGTATAAATTTTGAAGTTAAAGCCTAAGAAAATACAGACATTTATCTCTCTCTCTCTCTCTCTCTCTCTCTCTCTCTCTCTCTCTCTCTCTCTCTCTCTCTCTCTCTCTCTCTCTCTCTCTCTCTCTCTCTCACATTGTTTCGGTTTGTGGACATCTACCCAGATAAAAATAATATCTTAATCCAAATGAATAAAACAACTAACAGCATCTTTTTGTATATATTTTATATTTAAAGATTTTTTTAACATTACAGAGAAGCGTGTATTCATGCCAAAATTTTCAAAAAAGTTTCTGCGTATTTTTGCGTTTTATGACGTTTTATGTCCATATAAATCAATTTCAAGAAAAAAAAATTGTCGGTCGGTTGGTCGATTGGTCTGTCCGGGAAATCCTGTGGGCACGATAACTTAAGAACGCTTTAGGCTAGAGACTTGAAATTTGACATAAGGGTATGTTACCCAAAGTTCTATCTCGGGATTGTTTTTGGTGAACATTGGGGTGTGGCAAGGGGGGCGAATGGGAAAAAATATATTTGTTTTAGAAAAATTTGAAAATTGCTATATAGGGGTTTGGCGAATATGAATCTTATAATAATTTTTTTCTAATTAATTGGGGTAGTTTTCGTGAAAACTGATATATTGGGGTTTTCGAGGTTGCTGAAAGTAAATATGTTAATAAGAAAAATCTAAATCCACCCCCTAAGGGATGGGGGGTAGTTTTTGTGAAAATTGCTATATTTGGGGTTTTCGTGAAAATTGGTATAGGGGTTTTTCAGGTTGCTGAAAGTGTATCTCATAATAAAAAAAATCTTACTCCACCCCCTGAGGTGCAGGGGGTAGTTTTCTTAAAAATTTATATATTGTGGTTTTTGAGGTTGCTAAAACTGAGTCTTTTAATAAGTTTTTCTAATTTCACCCACTGAGGGGTGGGGGGTAGTTTTAGTGAAAATTGGTTTATTGGGGTTTTTAAGGTTGCTGAAAGTGCATCTGATAATAAAAAAGTTATAACTGCACCCCCAAAGAGGCGGGGGTTTCGTGAAAATAATAAAAAAAATACATTTTAAAAGCTGAATATATCAAATGAAGTTGTATTAGTTACCTGTTTTTGTATTGTAAAGTCAATACCTCAATTCGTTCAAAAGTTAAGAGAGCACCACACATGTTTTCTTATAGTAGGTAGATATAATTATAATTTTAATGCTAAAACACAAAATATTTTTTAAGTTGATTATTATTTATAGCTAGCCTAATAACAAATTTACTTAACAGGACTTTTAAGAGAATTTATGTTCTGGATAATGTTCACACTTAAAAAATGTTTTTGGGCACAATAACTGAAAGTACGTGTATAAAAGAATTTCAGTTCAAAACCAAATAACACACTTTCAGAAATTAATTTTTTAAAAGATAAGTTACAATTATCCAGTAAAATATTATCCTCTATCTTGAATTTTAGTGGCGAGTGCAGTTATCTCGCTAAATATGCATCTAACGATAAAAATGCATGAAACCAACTTTGATAAGGAGGAAATTTACAACAATTTTTGTTTGGTTCATTTTTTTTAGTATATAAATAAGAATCGAGTTATAAATATTCAAAAATGGGCATGTTGGGGGTGAAATTGGTTTTTTCTATTTTCTAACCAAATTATTCATCGGAGTATAAAAGTGGTTATGAGCAAACTTATAGATTTTGAAATTCTCTATAAGTTTTATATATTATGAATTTTCATAAGTATTTTGTTACGGTTACAGTGGGCGCTCAAAGTCGAGTCGCGTCCTCTGTAACCATACCAAAGTACCTATGAAAATTTATAATAATATTATATGGATCTTATAGAGAATTTCAAGAGCTACAAGTTTGCTTATAACCACTTTTATCGTCCGATGAATAATTTGACCTCCAACCTCGATTAACTCGATTGTTATTAATATATTAAAAAAATGATTGCAACAAAAATTGTTGGTAATTTCCTCCTTAACAAAATCGGTTATATGCTTTTTTTATCGTAAAATGCAACTCACCCCTAAAATTCAAGATAGCGGACACACCTTGAGCAAATCATCCGGTGAAAAACTAACAGGAGTGTTCTGTTACTATCCACTACTACCCTTTAAAATATCAGCCTGTGTACATTTATTACAATTTACATTTACACTGGACTACAAGATAACTTAGTTAAAGAAATATTTTGTTCATAATAATTTATTATAATAAATAATAATAACATAATAATTATATTTATTAATTATTTAGAATAATGACTTTATTTACAGTATTATTAATTTAAGCCATTTTGCCTCAATGATTATTTATATCGATAAAAAATCTAAAACAGAAAATTAAATTAAAATGTTCTTATCAGGCGCACCTATTTCTAGATGCGCTGGTAAGGTATTGCGTTTAAAATAATACTTATCTGCTATATCTTCTTTACCTAAAAAATATTATTAGACAATACCTTACCAAAGTTTAAAAATTTTGCCTAAATAAAGAATTTTTAATAAAATTCTTGATAAATCGTTAAAATAATTAAAAAAGAAAAGAAAAACTGAATAAAAGTTAACTTCTAACGTTTCGGGATCTAATCTGATCCCGTCTTCAAAGAAAATTATTAGTTTTTGAAAGAATTTGTGCAATATTACAAATGTCAAAATATGTCATTTCGAGGTAATTGAAACAAAGACACCCGTAACACAGACATTAATTTGGAAAATGCGTTTTTGTTGAAAACGTGTAGAGAAGTTAATTTGGAAAAAACTATTTTATTTTCTGTTTTAGATTTTTTATCCATATATATATTCATTGAGGCGAAATGGCTCAAATTAATAATACTGTAAATATATATACGCCTCAAATAAATTATACAGTGCTGTCCAAAAGTCACACCCCCCCTTTTAAGTTTTGATCAAGTTGAGATATCGACTTCAAATTTAGAATTCTTAAATAAGACAACTTAAACTATCTTTTAGCATATATTTGATATTTTCAGGTCTTAAAATGTGGGCAGGGGGGCATGGGGGGACATTTTTCTAAAAGGAAAGGGGGATCGTGTGATACATCATTTTAAAGCTTATAAAATTCTCTAATTAAACTAACATTTTTAAATTTTTTAAAATTTTTTTAAGGTTTTGATTTTTTAATTTTTTGTGCTGAAAGATTCGATTTTTTAAGTTTTTTTTATAAATTTTTATTTATGTCAACTAAAATTAGTTTAAAAGTATAATTAACATTTTTTTTATGATGAAATTAGGCATTTTTAAAAAATTATTTGTTTTTTTTAGAGGAATTTTGACATTAATACCCATTTTCAACCCCATTTTAAACCCAATTTTTTTTATTTAAAAATATGGAGTTAAATGGAGAATTTTATAAGCCTTAAAATGATGTATTACACGACCCCCCTTTCCATTTAAAAAAATGTGCCCCCATGCCCCCCTGCCCACATTTTAAGAGCTGAAAGTATTAAATATTTGCTAAAAGATAGTTTAAGTTATCTTATTTAAAAATTCCAAATTTGAAGTCGATATCTCAACTGGTTTAAAAGTTAAGAGGGGGGGGGGTGAATTTTGGACCGCTCTGTAGATTCTATTTAAATGAATTTATTTAATACTTTATTTAATATAATTATTTTATAAACCGTGGAATAATGTCATAGTTTTTTGTGTGGGTCATAAAAAAAGTAGAACAAATAGAACACTGTTATATGTAGCCCAACAACCTGTGAACGCATATTTCTTTGCACATGCTGTATGCCCCTTAACCTTTCGACATGCTATTGCATACGTGTACTTTAAGGTGGTCCCTGTTTCAAAAGGTTAACCTGTTGAGCTACGAATATGAATACTGTGGCAAATTTACATTACCTTAGTTGGAAAAATTATGGAGTTAAATGGGTCATTAACTTTTTCGCACTCCTGTAAAAAGTTGGGAATTTTTTAATCGCAGTCTTAAGTAAAAAATGGGGACAATCTCAATCTTTAGTTGGAAAATTTTGGTTTCTGGTTAAGGGTGGTCATGTAATACATCATTTTAAAGCTTATAAAATTCTCCATTTAATTCCATATTTTTAAATTAAAAAAAAATTGGGTTTAAAATGGGGTTAAAAATGGGTATTAATCTCAAAATTGCTCTAAAAAAAGAACAAATATTTTTTTTTTAAATTCCTAATTTCATCATAAAAAAATGTTAATTATACTTTTAAACTAATTTTAGTTGATATAAATAAAAATTTAGGAAAAAAAACTTAAAAAATCGAATGTTTTAGCACAAAAAATTGAAAAATCAAAACCTTAAAAAACAGTTTTAAAAAAATTAAAAATATAAGTTTAAATAGAGAATTTTATAAGCTGCAAATGATGTATCACACGACCCCCTTTCTATTTAAAAAAATTTCCCCCATACCCCCCTGCCCATATTTTAAGAGCTGAAAATATCAAATATATGCTAAAAGATAGTTTAAGTTGTCTTATTTAAGAGTTATAAATTTGAAGTCGATATCTCAACTGGTTCAAAAGTTAAGAGGGGGTTTGACTTTTGGACCGCACTGTATAACAAAAAAAGGTTTAAGCATAAGATTTTTAGCTTGCTAAATACTAAAATTGTAAACACAAGAAATATTACCTATAAAGTACCAGATTCAAATTCCGAATTCTTAACTAAATTTTTAGTATGTATTATTATCAGACCTAAAAAAAAATCCTACTGTCTAATTTTTTAACGTTTAGAAGTAAATTTTAAAACGCTACAAGCTACCAGCTACACGTATTAAAAAAAACTTTTTTTTTGTTTTTAAAATGATTGCCCGCGTTTTATATCTGTTGCTACAAACCATTAACTCGCTTTTAAATTGATTGTAAACAAATATGTTAATTGCTAAATATATTAGCAAACATTGCTAAATAAGTGAATTTTATTTCTATGCGTCTAAAATCTGACGTATACTCAGTTTGAAAATAAATGTCACTTCTTGGGATACTATTTAGTGTAGAATAGTATATTCTATAACTAGTATGGAATAGACAATATTTCGCGCGACTGGTTTGTCATACGAGCCGGCAGGCGAGTATGACGGTCCCGCGAGCTCGGAATGACTATTCCATACGTGTTGTAGATTATACTTTTTCTTCGACAGCAAATATGAAACACTGTATGGCTTTAAACTGCGGGCAAGGTTAAAAACAATGTTCTTTGTCACTCGACATTGTAAATGCAACAAAACACATATTTTTATATAAAGCAATTAATGTTATTTAATAATTTTATCAAATCAGTACTTAAAAAAGATTTTTATTTAATTTTAGTACATATTTAGAAATTATAATGCAAAAATTAAAGGTTATGTCAGATTGTTGTGACATATATCAGGTTTAAATATTTAACAATAGATGGAGCAGTTTTAATTTTTTGAACTAAATTGATAAAAAACTGGTCAAATATTAAGAAAAACTAATAAACTTTATGTAATATATATATTTTTGCTAATTTTGCTACAGTTTTCTTTACTTTTATAAACAAGAGATGCCACTGCATGTGCTCATTCTAACACTTGATGCGAAATATTCATACCGTATCTAGAGCTAGAATGAATTCATTCTATGTTTGAAAAGTGTGTATATTTGCTTACATTCTAAAGCAGTCGTAGAAAAACATTCTTCTTTTTTGGAAGTCGTTTAAAAACTTTTAAATTAAGGCCCATCTTAATGAGATAGCCACATATATCTAATGTAACTATCGATTTTTAGCGTCGCTCCTAGTGACCTACTTCTGCGTCTAGGAGAACACGATTTGTCCACCGAAGGCGAACCATACCTGCACCAGGAGAGGAGGGTCCAAATCGTAGCATCTCATCCTCAATTTGACCCCAGAACCTTTGAGTACGATCTGGCGCTATTAAGGTTTTACGAGCCCGTGACCTTCCAACCGAACATACTACCAGTTTGCGTCCCGCAAACTGATGAGAATTTTGTCGGGAGAAATGCTCATGTTACTGGATGGGGACGATTATACGAAGGTACGTATTTTACAGGGAATTTTTTAAGAAAAAGTGTCAAAAACTACAAAAAACTATTCGAAAACTTTTGTTTGGGCACACTTACAGCTTGTTGGAAGTTCTATTATAACTGGTATAAATTGTACTTTGATAATTTTAATACACAGAAAAAAAAGGATATCTTGAATTAAAGCAAAACGATCTTGAACCAAGGTCACCATGGCTTTCGCTATGTTCAACGCCATGACTGTCTTGGATCAAGTCCGCCGTGATCTTGGCATTTGAGGTCCTAGATTTAAGGACATTTTCTTAAATCAAAGCCACTTAAACCATTTATTTAAGATCATATTATCTTAAACCAAGTATGTAATTATCTTGATTTAAGATCATATTATCTTTATCCAAGATCATATTATCTTACACCAAGTCTTGGTTTAAGATAATATAATCTTGAATGAAGAGAATTATAATATTGATTTAAGATTATGATTCTCTTGATTCAAGATCATATTGACCCCACAGTCAGGTTCCAGGGTTAATAGTATGGTAAATATTTTTAAAAAATTTCCCACACATGTATAATATTATTTCGCACGCCTATGAAATATGATACTTTCTTACTCTGTTAATCGTGTGAAATTTGGTTTCATAGGTGGTCGTAGGAAAAAGCACTTGTTTTTGAAGAAAAACTTGTTGCAACGCCATTGCAAACTGGCGCTTATAGGTATAAACTATTTAAAGCTACTTACCCGTGAATTTTTTAACTAAATTTGAAAATCCCTATCGTTTGAGGGTAATAGATACAAATTCGTCCATTTTAAAGCAAATAAAAACAATGAGACACCTTTAAAGACAACTGACGGCAAAAAAAAAAAAAAAAAACCTAACTTCTCTCCCGCGCATATCTTGAACTACTGCGCAAATTGTCTGCCAGCCAACAATCACAACGTGCGAGTCTACTGTATATCTACGTGGGGTGAGGCCGGAGAACTCTTTACCGTAAGACAACAGGGGCTTTGAGTCAAGATAATAACTCTTGATTCTCTGTTACTATTTTAAATGTCATGAATTTAAGGAAAAAATCCTTGACACAAGGATTTTTCTACCAAGAGAATAATTAAAGGAAACCAAAGTCACAGATAATCTTAAACCGATACATGATCTTAAAAGAAGATTGTTACCTCGATTTAAGATAATATAAATCCAAGATAATTTATTATCTTCTGCCAAGATAACTTTTTTTTCTGTGTAACGTCAAAAAACGAGTAATTTGTGTTAGGGTATACTTGATTTTTATTAATTGTTTCTTTTTTATTAATTATTAATTGTCAATTGAAAATAATCAAGCAAGCGAGGAAGTTCAATGGCGATTTGCAGATAAACGTGTTTTGCTCGATAATTATAGTAGAGTCGCGTAAACTAGTAGACGCAGCACTATACGCGTTCAAAAATTTGAAAATAATTCATCTATATAAAGGGAAACAAAACTCAACTTCTCTTTAGTTACAAAAGATTGTCTATGATGTGAAATACGTTTCCTCAAAATGGCTCTACCCTATTGAAAATGACGGGTCTGCGCGGGTATAAATGGTGCACAAATCAGACTGGTTAACTTTTATTGTTTTAAACTATCTGTCATTAACTGAAAAAACTACAAAAAACTAAAACAAATTAAAAATATATATTTATATTCACCTTCAAGTCGCATAGCAACCACCAAGGTCAAAGCAGCATTAAATGCATTTAATTTTATCCTATTGGTAACGTTAACAGAGACTTCACTGTTGGGCGCCGGACTTTACAGCGAAAAAACAACCGCGAAGACCATTACCGCACAGTCCATTACCGCCATCGCCATTACCGCGACAAGCCATTACCGCGTATGTCCTTTACCGCGAAGACCATTACCGCGCAGTTCATTACCGCGAACGGTCTTTACCGCGTATGACTTTTACAGCGAAAATCGTTATACATTATTTTTATTTTATGTAAGGGTATTTCCGTGGGATTAATGGCAGTTTGGTTTGGTCAGTTTTGGTTTTGGTTTGGATTTTTGTGTTAAAGTGGAACATTTACTAAATGTACCCATATATCTGTATTTGGGTTTTTTATGTGTGTTTTTTAAAATTTATATCGACTGATTTGTATAAATCGCTGATTAATAATCAGTTTAGTATGAATCGTCATGTCGATAGAAATAATGAAAAGTGCTAGGGGCAAAGACCTCGCTGTATATACACATTTCATATACAGGAAAGAAAAGACTGTTAAAAATAAAAAAAATTGTAAGTGCGTAAATTACGACTTGCTTTGCTGCAAGGGACGTTTGCATACTTCGGACGGAAATGTTTTAAAGGAAACTAGTAATGGAGACCACCCTGACCCAGCAGCTTTATCAGTTAGAACTAATTGATTGTTTTCTGCAAAATATTTTTTTTTTTATTTAATCTTTATTTCTTCAAAAAAAATTAAAATAATTATGCGCGGTAATGGCTTTCGCGGTAAAGTCCATGCGCGGTAACGGTTTCGGGGTAATGGACTGCGCTGTAAAGACCCCTATCCCTTTACTGTTAGTTGAATATAATAACCCTTATTTACTGTATTAATTTTAAAATATAATCATTATAATCATTATTTTGTACGTATTCTGCATGCACGCGCCTTCGCCATATTTATAAATGTATTAGAATTTTGCTAGATTAGAAATAATGGATACTTACAACCATTATATTAATCGTTGGTAAACTCTTGGTTAGGAAACCAACACTTGTTAGATGTTAAAATACCTCGTAAAATACATAATATATTTGAATTTTGCTAATATTTCCAGTCTAACAAAATTTTATTAAATTTGTTAATATAGCGAGGGCTCTTGCAGTAATACGTACAAAAGTAACCAAATCCTAACATCAATAAAACTAGTTTCTTATAGTTTTCTATGGAAGTTAACTACAAAAAGTCCTGACATATGTTTTACCTTTTTAGATGGTCCTCTACCAAGCATTTTACAAGAAGTCTCAGTCCCAGTCATAAACAATACAGTTTGCGAGTCGATGTACCGATCAGCGGGGTATATTGAACACATACCCCACATCTTCATCTGTGCGGGCTGGAGAAAAGGAGGTTTTGACTCCTGCGAAGGCGATTCCGGGGGCCCAATGGTCATACAGCGAGAAGATAAAAGGTTCCTGCTAGCAGGAGTGATCTCCTGGGGAATTGGATGTGCGGAACCCAACCAACCGGGAGTTTATACCAGAATAAGTGAATTTAGGGATTGGATAAATCAAATTTTACAATTTTAAACTGTGATGAATTATCACGAAGGATATTTTGATATTAGAAAAGTTTTTATATTTGTGTTTAGATCGTATTACAGAAACGGTGGTTACTATCCGACGCTATAGTTTAGAGATATCTTCAGTGTAACTATGATTATGTAGTGTGTACAGTGTAAAATGGATATAGTTTTTGTATTCTCTTGACTGAAGAACCAAAGGAAGCCTAAAGTTTTATTAAATTCCCACGTCTCCTTTTATAAATTCTAAATTAAAATCATAGACAAAGAACATAGATGAGCTGTCATCTCAAGGTTATATACTAATTTACGAGTCCTCCATTTTGATCGGAAGTTACGTCAGAAATCAGCCGGAAAATTTAAATTAGTGGGTAAAATGTAAATAAATAAACGACATAACCTTACTTTTTAAAAATTACCTACATTTTATCCTGTATCACAGGCAGTTAATTGTTTTTATTAAGCATTAGGTATATAAAATTTTATTTGTTTCTTATGTTATATTAAAAAAAATCAAACTTACCTAAAAAATATGATACTGCTGTCTGCAGGTAGCAGTCGTTTTATGTTTCTACAACTTTTTATAAAACAAGTCATTGCACTTTACTAGTTCTTTGAAAAAGCACTATAAAATATACAAAAAACACAGAAAGACTTTTTAAAAAGTTTAAAAGTTCAAAAACGCTATTATATAGTCTATAATAAAATAAAATGTTCACCCTTCTAGCACAAAACACCAAACGCGTAGAAAAAATAACAGAAAAACCTCGAAAACAAACTCAAAACATACATAAATTAGGTTATGTTAACTTGTTGCACGAATATGTTAGAGGTGTGTGCGAAGAATTATATTTTTATATTTAAATTACTGGTAAAAATAAATAAATATCTGTGTAGTATAACATATTGATTTAGTTTTTACATATATAACAAACTGTTGCAACAAAACAACTACAAAAAGAAACTTTTACTGAAGTGAAATGAAAAGACACATCTCTAACAAAGAAAATATTCCTATCTAACGCAACACAGTGTTACCAACATAAAATATATATTTTTTTACTTTATGTTGGACAATTGGAATCAAAATGGAGGACGCATTTAGTCGGGACGCAGAAGTATGCGCAGACGGTCAAAAATCAATCGATTTGTTTATTTTGTCTATGATTAAAATACAGGAATTTAATTATAATATTGCATAAAATATTTACCTTCTGCAACATTTTTTTTAATTATTATAATAATAATTATTAATTAGAAAACAAATGAATTGTTCTGATTTCAACTCATAGTCATACAGAATAGTATATTCTATAACTAGTATGGAATAGACAATATTTTGTTCTAGCGGAAAGTTTGTCATACGAGCCGGCAGGCGGGTATGATGGTCCCGCGAGCACTTAATGACTATTCCATACGTGTTGTAGACTATACTTTTTCTTCGACTGCAAATATGAAACACTATGGACTTAGGAGATAGCCCAGTCGAACGTTAGTTTGACCTTGCGGTTATATGTACACTCTCTGATTTTTTTTGCACAGTTATGTGTAAACACGCATTTGTTTGGTTTTTGGTATGTAACTCGGCTTTGACTCTCGCTCAAAAAAAAATGAACATGGTGTTTATCGTTATTAAATTCTCTACATTTATATAAATAACTTTTTTTGTTTAAATAATTAGAAAAAAAGTTACAGTAAAGTAAAGTTGATGATCATTAGTTTTCCAGTTGTTGTCCAAACCGAAAAACGTTTGCAAATTTTAAAGTTTTGCTCTGTAACTTTTTTTCTAATTGTTTAAACAAAAGTTATTTACATAAATTGTAGAAAATTCAATAACGAAAAAATATCATGTTAATTTTTAGTTAAGCGACGAGCCAAAGCCGAGTTACAGACCAAAAACAAAACAAATGCGTTTTTGCACATTACTGTTCAAACAAAAATTCGCACAGGGGTGTAAATTTGGATTTAAGCTTTCCAAATGAGCCCCTTTTGATTACATAAAAAAACAGAGAGTGTGCATATCGACACTCCCAATCAACAAGGACGTAACTCAAGTTAGACCCATTTTGAGTTATACTCAGAGGTAAACACCTTGAAAAAAGACACACATGGTGGTACTACTCAGATTTCTCCACAGGCCATTTTAACTAAAATTTTACCTAAAAACACTAAAGTAAAAAATTTTAAACTTGAATATTATCAGAAACAAACAATAAATAAACAATAAATACTTATACAGTTAAATAGAGAATTTTATAAGCTTTCAAATGACGTGTCACATGGCTTCCTTTTCCACTTCAATCATTTACCCACCCTTAAATAACAAAAAAAAAAATTTAGAAATTTAGCTGTCGTGAAAAATGACAATATATGAGTTACGGCTTTGTTGCTTGGGGGTATCGATATCACCGTAAGGTAAAGCGCTTTCACACGACCGTTCGACTGAACTATAGTTAATTTTTTTAAGGTATAGTTTTTTTAAACCTTCCCGCTTGTAAACAATATCGAAATTACCATAGCAACGTAAGATACGCATGCGTCGTAAGCGAAATGACTAGGCCAAATTTACACAATCGTAAAACGTTTACGTGCCATTAACGAGAACAAAACAATGGTTTATTCCTCTAAATTATTGGAATAAAAGCGATTTTATAAGCAAATTTTGTTTCTACAGGAATACAAAAGTGTTTTTAGCAACAGCTTTATCAATTCTCTTTTTTTACATCAAAACATCATAAAATCAAAGTAAGTAAACAAAAATTATAAATTTTGGTTATGTTGACATTCAAAACAAGCCACATGCTTCAGTGTAAATCGGACTTTGTGAGTATTTAGCGGAAAATTTAAAATAACTATACCTTAAATAAAATAAAGTTTAAGATGATTAATAACCCAGCAAACCACCGTACGATAATCGGCATAAATAATTATTGGCCCATTGCTGGCTTGCCGATTATCGGCTAGCCTGTAAAGGACCGATCTGTGGCCGGCGATACAACGCCAATTTAAAATATGATCTTGCGTAGAAGGAGAAGAAGTCAAGACGCATGCGCAAGTTTTGCGCGGGTTGTGTTCTTAGGGCCGTTTGAGTTGAAGCTTGGAGCGCTCGGAGCATAGTTCTATCTCTTTTAAAACAAGTAGTTAGAAAGAGATAGAACTATGCTCCGAGAGCTTCAACTCAAACTGGCCTCTTGTGTTGTGATTTTGCTGCGTCAGTGATAATTATAACTTTAAAGTTCATTAATGAAAATTTTCTGTGGCATGTGTTTATTTACAATTCTTAATAATGATTTTTGAAGATAAAAAGTAAGTAATTACATTTTTTTTATTAAATACTAAATTAACAATTAATTCACTTGCATTTAAGTCGCATTTAAGATCTCAGGGCGGGAAAGAAGCTCGTTAAGGTTCCGTAGGTACTAAAATATAAAAACTTATTCAGAATAATATTCTAAAACGATCGATATTATCGTTCTTTTTTATTCCATGGTAAAATACTGATCCAACCTCCAACAAAAAGTTATCGGCTTGCCATTACCGGCCAGTTATCGGCTTGTGCGACACTTCCATTACCGGGCCGGTAATGGCATTTCGTCAACGAACCGATGACTCTTTATCGGCTTAAGGCATTGTGCCGTTGCCGGCCCATTGCTGGTGTGTTTGCTGGGAAAGTATGATAGTTCGAGGATACGCAGCACTTTTTTCCATTACTTTCCTTGAATCCTAAGGAACGTAAACCCTCTCAATATTGAAAAAGACGCTTCAAATATCATTTATTTTTAATAAACCTATTTAATAAATAGTATTTATAAATAGAAAATAAATAAATAACTTTATTTTTCAAAAATTGTATTATAAAATATAGAAAGGTAATTTAATTTGTACTTTAAAGCCTCAGAACTTATTTGATAATTTATTAAAGAAAAATAACTTTAATCAAATTTAAAAAACACAAAAATAAGGCAAATTCAAACTTAAAACCTTTCATAAAACTAATGTGATTATTTTAAGAGTAGGTAGTTCAAAATATAAAATTGAACTAAAAAAAATATTTTGTAATAAAAAATATTTATAGATTCTCACAAAATGTATGATAATATTATGGATTTCTACATTCTTAACCCTCTATTGCACTATTGCATAGTGTTCGCAAGCAGGAACACTCAAGAAAAAAAGCGATATATGGCGCCATCTCGTGAATATAGTTTCACTTTCATAAAAATGTATAAGTAAACTTTTTTACGTTAACACACGGAAAGAAATTAGTGGGCTCTGCGCTATACATTATAAGATATTTGGTAACAGTGGCAAATTATAGTGATTTAAGCTATAGATTATAAGGGACACAATAACTAATAATGTTAAAAATAAATTGGAAACGATTATATATATTACAGACACGATTATATTTATTACAGGCACTATTATAAATTTACAGAAATTTTATTATATTATAAAAATTATTAGCACGGACAATAATTAAATCTATTTAAGCTATAAATGCCATACTATTTGTTATATTTTATTATGCACTAAACAATTAAAGTATTTCATATAAATTTTTACACTGACTGTCATAATTGTAAGAGAAAGCCTTGTATTTATATAATAAGCGATTATAATTTGCTTGGTATGTGTGTTATAGCGCTCCTAGCTATAATTTTTTTTTCCGTGCATTTTTTTAACCATTTTGTAAACATTGTTCCCATTTGGGAACACAAAAAAAAACTTTTTTTAAATACATTCGGTTAAAAACATTGTTTTCCATGATGATTCGCAGTGATTTTTTTAAATTTTTCCCTATCTCGTGCAATAGAGAGTTAAAAAATGAATATGAACATGTGCAAATGCTGAGGGTTGTTCGCAAATTACTTCACACCATTTTTGCTGCACATTTAATATGGGCCATCACTTTTTGTCAGACTCCTTTTCTTCTAGGTGTGTGACGTAATTCTTGAACAACTCCTTTTATTATATCTATAGATAAAAAAACACACGACTATTTTTTTTTACTTTGTACTCTGAAAAATCGGTTGCTAGACACCTCTAGAAGATTCTCACCAAATATGAGCTCTTAATTTTGATAAGAAGGTCCTCCGCTTTACAATTTTCCATTTTTTCCTCACTATTAGAAACAAAATTTCATATCTCTTTGACAACTGTTCGTTAAAAAGTATTTTTCCCCATATTCTTGTATAAAATCGAACGCACTACAAAAAAGGTCTCTTACAATTTTTTCGTAAACCTCACCGTTTAAAAGATATCAAAGGTTAAAGTTTGATTATTTTAAGAGACATTTCAGTTTTGCTTATGAATTTTATAACTCGCTTAGAAACAATTGTTATAAATTGCGCAATTCATAGTTTTGTAGGAAATTAACTGCTCTACTAAAATTGTCTCTTATGATTTGTCGATTAAATTAAGGGTTTAAAAGATATTCATCGTCAAACTTCAATGCATACTAATTTTAATAGTTTTTGATGAATAATTCGAAAAATTTCAATTTAATTTATGAGTTTCGCGAAAATTTATACAAATTTGAGTTCCTATGAAAAGAGTCCTACGTATGTTTGGTTATATTGAAAAAAAAATTAGTGCATTATTTCTAACTCAGAGTCTATTCCAGAGAGTTAAAAAATGAATATGAACATGTGCAAATGCTGAGGGTTGTTCGCAAATTACTTCACACCATTTTTGCTGCACATTTAATATGGGCCATCACTTTTTGTCAGACTCCTTTTCTTCTAGGTGTGTGACGTAATTCTTGAACAACTCCTTTTATTATATCTATAGATAAAAAAACACACGACCTAAAATTTAGTTTAAAATTGAATTATTTCAATTATCGAAAAATATGTTTTAAAATAGTATATTCTACAACTAGCATGGAATAGACATGGAGCGCGAAATGACTATTCCATACGTGTTGTAGACTATACTTTTTCTTCGACTGCAAATATGAAACACTGTATGGCTTTAAACTGCGGACAAGGTTAAAAACAATGTTTTTTGTGACTCGACATTGCAAATGCAACAAAACACATATTTTTAAATAAAGCAATTAATGTTATTTAATAATTTTATCGAATCAGTACTTAAAAAATATTTTTATTTAATTTTAGCACACAAATTATAATGCAAAAATTGAAGTGACAGATATCAGGTTTAAATATTTAACAATAGATGGAGCAGTTTTAATTTTTAAAACTAAATTGATAAAAACTGGTCAAATATTAAGAAAAATTAATGAACTTTATGTAATTTTAACGCAAAACTTTAAATTGCATTAAATTATTCAATGTTTCATGGTAAAATATATATATATATATATATATATATATATATATATATATATATTTATATATACTCAGATAGCGGTTAAGGTGAGCTCCGTTATACATAGAGTGAAAGGTGGAGTCCTTGTGTATATTTCGTGTATACCACTATACACATAAAGTACAAGACGGGATCCCATACATGTAGCGGTTAGGTTGAGCTCCTTTGACGTGTATTACCATACCTATCGGCAAAGCAGGCTCCGTGTATTGGGTATTTTAAGCAACCTGGGCTCCTTGCGGTGTTGTCATGTTTTTTTAAATAAAATACGTGGTCGCACCTACACTGAATGGCCGCACAAAGTCGCCCTTTATTTGGTATTTTTAATAACGTTTATTTGATATGGGGACGACGGCGGGGGCGCCAAAAATTTTTTTTTGTGGGGATTCGATAGATGTTACGTGGCCCCACCTGCACTGAATGGCCTCACAAAATCGCCCTTTATTTGGCATTTTTAAGCCAATATGGCGGACGACTTTTATGATTTCTGGCCGATTTGAACCAAAATCGGTATCAGGAGGTTTTCGGGGTCGTGAATTACGAATTTATTGTTAAAATTAAAAAAAATCAAAATGGCGGCACCAATATGGCGGACGACTTTTGTGATTTCTGGCCGATTTTAACCAAAATCGGTATCAGGGGGTTTTCGAAGTCGTGAATTACGAATTTTTTGTTAAAATTAAAAAAATCAAAATGGCGGCGCCAATATGGCGGACGACTTTAGTGATTTCTGGCCGATTTGAACCAAAATCGGTATCAGGGGGTTTTCGGGGTCGTAGATTACGAATTTTTTGTCAAAATTTAAAAAAATCAAAATGGCGGCGCCAATATGGCGGACGATTTTTGTGATTTCTGGCCGATTTGAACCAAAATCGGTATCAGGGGGTTTTCGGGGTCGTAGATTACGAATTTTTGGTCAAAATAAAAAATCAAAATGGCGGCGCCAATATGGCGGACGACTTTTGTAATTTCTGGCCGATTCGAATCAAAATCGGTATCAGGGGGTTTTCGGGGTCATAGATTACCAATTTTTTGTTAAGATTAAAAAAATCAAAATGGCGGCGCCAATATGGCGGACGACTTTTGTGATTTCTGGCCGATTCGAACCAAAATCGGTATCAGGGGTTTTTCGGGGTAGTAGATTACGAATTTTTTGTCATAATTACAAAAAAATCAAAATGGCGGCATCAACATGGCGGATGATTTGTGTCATTAATTGCCAATTCGAACCAAAATCGGTATCTGGGGGTTTTCTGTGCCATATATTAAAAAATTTTGGTCAAAATGGCGGACGACTTTTGTGATTTCTGGCTGATTCGAACAATGGCGTTTATTGTATTTATTTGAAAGGTTTTTAAAAAATAATAATAACAGAGAACCATTGCAATAGTCACGTGACTAAAAAGAGAATGTCGATGCATCGCTAGATCAAGCTCCATGGAGCTCAACTTAAACGCTAGAGCAATAGATTTTCCAAAGATATACATTAACCACGTGACTAAGGAGCCCAACTTATCTGCTAAAGGTATTTAGATAGGTATTCAATATATTTTCGAAAGATATACATCAACCACGTGACTAAGGAGCCCAACTTATTTGCTATAGGTATTCAAAGTTACTGGGATCTCAATTCTTGGTTTATAAAAGCTTATTTGGGGCTCTCCATGCTTATGTAATACTTTTTGCAAGTAATAAACAATAATTTCAGTCAGCCTATTATATAAAATAGTTTTTTTCCTCCGAGCCGAGCCGAGAACTCAATGATCCCATCCGAGAACTCAATTATCCCATCCGAGAACTCAATGATCCCACCCGAGAACACAATGATGCACTAAATAGCAAAATAAATGATCCGTATTTTCATATTACTAGTTTAGGCAAATAAAATAGAGTGTTGTTTTCTTGTTGCATTATTATAAGCCGTCAAAGATTCACTTTTATTTATATGAGTTTACCATAACCGCTAGGTGTATAAAATATACATATGCTGCATTGCCAAGCGTAGTGGATTCCAGGTTGACCGCTGAAGGTATCCAAAGCTGTATATTAAGGTTTACAATTGCCGCCATCTAATAATATACACGCAAACTAAAAAAGTATACATATTCATGATAGCGACCAAAATGGAGTCCAGCTGAAACTTTAGAGAATGAATCTACACCTTAAAATAAGATGTTTGGCGATATTTTTAGCGTTTGGCAAAGTGGGCTCCGTGTATCGGAGCTCACCTTGCCGCGGAGCCCACTTTAGCCGCAACTTTAGCATGGGAGGAGCTCACCTTGTACGCCATAAGAATATATATATATATATATATATATATATATTTTTTTTTTTGCTAATTCTGCTACAGTTCTCTTTACTTTTATAAACAAGAGATGGCACTACATGTGCTCATTCACTTGATACAGAATATTCATACCGTATCTAGAGCTAGAATGGATTCATTCTGTGTTTGAAAAGTGTGTGTATTTGCTTACATTCTAAAGCAGTCGTAGAAAAATATATTTCTTGAAGTTAAATATTGCACTTGTAAGGAATTACAGAATATATAAAAAGTTTTTTTTTGTTATATTTTGACGTTTTTTGTACAAAAAAGGCCATTTGCCCCGACGTCTTATTGCAGGTATCCAATTTCAAATGTTTAATACTGCATAAAGTATTTTTTCTATTTTGGTACTCTTATAAGCTCATAATTACACGCATTTTGCGTGTTCTTATAGGCCCATAAGAGGTCTGTACTTTTTGTTCTTTTGGGTTGACAACAGACCTGGCCTATCGCTTGACGTTTTCCGTGCAAATGTCAATGTCGCTTTAAAGTTGAATTTTCTACAAAATTTTGTGTTTAGGTTATTTTTACCATGTTAAAATTTTGGTTTGGTTAATTGCAGTAAAAAAGAGAACAGATGACTATAAAATATATCAAAATATCATTTGTTCTTAGAATTTTAAAAATGGTTTAAAGTGTAATGCCAATCCAAAACAAAAATCCCTAAATCAGTCATCAATTTAAATGTAAGTTTTTTTTAATTTTAGAGCAAAATAGAAAAAATTGTATAAAGCACTCGTTTCATAACACGTTTTTAGCGCACTAGTACTTTAGAAAACTTGCCGCAAGCGGCTCGTTTCCAAACCTATACTCGTGCGCTAAAAACGTATATTATAAAACTAGTACTTTAATATACTATAAAAATGTTCATAGTAAGTAGAATCCTTTGGATAAAAGTGATAGTTTAATATATTTAAGAAAATCACCAATGTATAAATAGATTGATATATTTTTATAACTTAATCAGTAGTAATTTATTGATCAAACATAAAATTTGACAGGAAAAGCTAAAATATTTTTAAAATAATTTTAACTTTTTCTGTCGATAAAGCTTATTAATTAAAATGTACGAATGAATTTGTTATTTATATATATTTATGTATACCGGGTGTCCCAACTCTATTTGCCCAGGGATTTTCTCCAAAACTAAAAGAGATAATCAAGTTATGCGAAAACCACCTTAAATTATACAACTTAAACTATCTCTTAGCATATATTTGATGCTTTCATCCATTAAAATTTGGGCAGGGGGGCTTGGGGGGCAATTTTTTTAAATTAAAAGGGGGTCGTGTGATACATCATTTTAACGCAAATAAAATTCTTTACTGGATTATATTTTTTAATTTTTTAAACAATTTTTTTAAGGTTTTGATTTTTTAATTTTTTGTGCTAAAAAATGCGATTTTTTAAGTTTTTTTTTTCTGTAAATTTTTATTTATGTCAGTTAAAATTAGTTTAGAATTATAATTTACGTTTTTTCATCATGGAATTAGTAATTTTTAAAAAATTGTCTGATTTTTTAGAGAATTTTGACAAAAATACCCATTTTTGACCCTATTTTAAACCCAAACGAAAAAAATTTTGAATAAAATAAAAAATATATAGCTAAATGAATAATTTTATAAGCTTTAAAATTATGTATCACACGACTTCCCTTTCCATTTAAAAAAATGTCCCTCTAAGCCCCTGCCCATATTTAAAGATCTGAAAGTATCAAATATATGCTTATAGATAGTTTAAGTTGTCTTATTTAAGATGGCTTTCTCAGAACTTGATTATCTCTTTTAGTTTACGAGAATATCGCTGGGTAAATAGAGTTGGGACACCCGGTATAAAGGTGCGTGTACTTGTTTTATACTTTGTAAAAATAAAAATATATTTATTATGATTCGTTTTTGATATATTTCTGCCCATTTTTGTTGAAAAAGTAAATAGGAGCAAAAACAGAAAGAGATACAAAAGTATCAAACCAAAATATTCTCCCAACATATTCTTTTTTAATGGATTTATTTTTAAATTACAGTAGAACCTCTTTAATCCCTTAAGCTTCGGTTTCCTCCGAAAGTCGCAGTCGCTGATGACTGCGACCGGGTAGCCGCGATGAAGTCGTTGAGACATCTCCAATGCATTTTAAATGTCCCTGTTTTCCTAGCTGATGCCGAGTCGTTACTACTAACTACCGGTCGCCTTTCGTTTGGTCGCCGGTCGCTTGACCGCTCCGGGAGCAGACGCACGACTATTTCGTCACAGGATATTTAAAATACATTGGAGATGCGACTTTTGGAGAAAACCGAAGCTTAAGAGTCTTTCACTGTTTCACTCAATTAGAATTACTTGAAATCCCTCCACCTCTCTCAGCCGAAACATCTCATCAACTTTTATGAAGCTGAAGTTTGCAACGTTTTTTTGCAACGAAAAGTCAAATAGTATATTAAAGTACTAGTTTTATAACATTCGTTTTTAGCGCACGAGTACAAGTTTAGAAAACAAGCCGCTTGCGCTTGGCTTTTTGCCCGTTTTTGCACAAAATTAATGTTTTCTCAAAAAGCGCCCGACGGATTTTGCTCTTTTTGGTGTCAAATTAATCGTACGGATGCGGGGAATATTATTCAAGAGAAAATTTAGTGTTCTCGATTTTCGATTTTATATATTATTTATTTCAGGAATCATGTTTCTTAAAACTTAAAACTAAAAATCAAGAAGCCATCAATAACATTTGCTCAAATAAATACTTTGAACTAAGGTTTAAAAATTTAGGTTTTTTAAGAATTTTTAACATAATAATTATTAATTTTAGTAATTGGT
>OY294044.1:6271397-6322612 GCA_958510825.1 Brachypterus glaber | reverse complement strand
AACTGTATAAACTGTATAAACTATATTAACTTTAAAAACTGGATCAACTGCATAAATTTTATAAATTGTTTAAATTGTATAAATTTTATATATTGTATAAATTTTGTATATTATATAAATTGTATAAATTATATAGATGGTGTAAATTGTATAAATTGTATAAATTATATAAATTGTTTGAACTATATAAATGGTATAAATTGTATAAATTGTATAAATTTTGTAAATTATATAAATTTTATAAATTGTATAAATGATGTAAATTTTATAAATTGTATAAATTGTATAAATTGTATAAATTGCATAAATTGTATAAATTGTTTAAATTTTATATATTGTATAAATTTTGTAAATTATATAAATTGTATAAATTGTATATATTGTATAAATTATAAAGACTATAAACTTTATAAACTATATAACCTGTATAAACTGTAGAATTTGTAGAAACTCTATATACTGTATGAACTGTATAACTGTATAAACTGTACAAACTATATACTGTATAAACTACACACTGTATAAACTGCATAAACTGTATAAACTGTATAAATAACTGTATAAACTGTATAAACTATATTAACTTTAAAAACTGGATCAACTGCATAAATTTTATAAATTGTTTAAATTGTATAAATTTTATATATTGTATAAATTTTGTATATTATATAAATTGTATAAATTATATAGATGGTGTAAATTGTATAAATTGTATAAATTATATAAATTGTTTGAACTATATAAATGGTATAAATTATATAAATTGTATAAATTTTGTAAATTATATAAATTTTATAAATTGTATAAATTATGTAAATTTTATAAATTGTATAAATTGTATAAATTGTATAAATTGTATAAATTGTATAAATTGTATAAATTGTATAAATTGTATAAATTGTATAAATTGTATAAATTGTATAAATTGTATAAATTGTATAAATTGTATAAATTGTTTAAATTTTATATATTGTATAAATTTTGTAAATTATATAAATTGTATAAATTGTATAAATTGTATAAATTGTATAAATTGTGTAAATTGTATAAATTGTATAAATTTTATAAATTGTATAAATTGTATAAATTGTATAAATTATATAAATTGTATAAATTGTAAACATGAAAAGACTCGATAATCAGAATCTTCGATAATCCGAATGATGCGGTAATTCAAAAGATGAAATTCGGACTATAAAGTACATAACTTTGTAGTCCGAATTTTATCGCTCGGATTACCGCATCATTCGGATTATCGAAGATTCGGATTATCGAGCCTTTACTGTGAAAATAGTTTTGTGTATAAATATTTTATACTATTGGAGGTAATAGTATTATAGCCAAGGTTATTGTCCTTTTCTCTTTTAGATTTGGAAAATCCTTTATTAGGTGTGGCTAAAAATACATGCTCAAAGGATTCAGACTTTTAGAAAAAATCAAGTTCGTTAAGGAAAAAAATAAAAAATAATCTTATAGGGTGGTTTACAGATTTTTTTTTAATTTATGTCAGGGTTTATTTAGTATATACCACATAGTGGAATTCGCTGCCTGAGTATGTGGTCCATGCCCCATCGCTTAATACCTTCAAGAATAGGCTGGATGAATTTTGGGACTAAATATTTTTTCTTTTTTTTTATTTTACTTACTATTTTACCTTAACTGTATATGCATAGTATAATAGGTTCAATAGGGCTTGCCCTTAGCCTGAACAAACTTTATAATAATAATAATAATAATAAAACAATTAATAAAAAATTAATTTAAATGTAAACCAGTTTTTATTTTACACAAGAATGCGAAATACGAGGTTTTTATACATAAAAGCAGTAGGTGAGAAATCAATTGATTTAAAAGCCCGTTTCGTATAATTTATTATCTTATTACACGGCTATAAAGTTTATTAAATGAAAAATTGAACTTAAATAAGTAATTAATAGTATATTATTTACCAAGTGAGAGAAGTTTAACATTTTTGACCTGCGTCAAATTGCGGGATGAGCGCGCTAGCGCGAAGCCCGCAAGACGCGGTCTAAAATGTTAAATCTTCACTCACGTGGAAAATATAGTATTTTTTTCACTACCAGTACAATTAATTAGCTATTTATTTATTTATTTTACTAAAATTTAATGAAAAAGCTTATAAATTTAAAATATCACGCTGGACGTTCGCGGCCATTAAAAAAACAAATGAATAACTTGACATTTCTGGCAGAAATTTTCTGGTGATCTGCTAAAATTATTAATTAGAAAGAGTTTCCGTGTGAAGTGTAATAAAATATATAAAAATGGAAAGTGAAATGCAAAGTGATGATTCTGGTACTCCCCCAGAAATAAGGGGACAGGCGAAAACTATGAGGGAGAATCTATTGCCTCAAAAATCAATATATGGGGGTTGTACCTCTAGTAATCTATAATCCTTACGGTAATATATGGGTTGTATAACCTATGGTTGAATATGATGGACCAATGATTTTCACTTTTCGAAGTGTTTTTTGTAAAACATGTTTTAAAGGTACTAATTTAGTTAATATTTTTTAATTTATCATGCAATAAATAAATTTGGTGCCTAAAGACACTTGTAAATAGCAATGTGATTTAATAAGTGAAACGTCAGATACCAAAACAGCTGAATAAAATTTCATTATTAACCATGGTGCAATTTCATTATTTTTAGAACCTCTGGTTCTCTAGGTAGAGAAATAATATTTCTATCAACGAAAAGAGCAGTAATAAAGATGTGGTTTTAGGCTGGTGGTGAAAAAACATTGTTTTGATTGTAATTTCTAAAGAGGAATTAAGGTGCCGATAAGGCCAGAGTTAGGTGTGCAAGGTGAAGACATTTTCTTTAAAGAAGAAGTTCTTTGTGATTATGGCTTTTATTTTTCTAATTTAATTTAATTTGCTGGAAGTAGGTAGATTGGATTATCCCAAAGAACTTTTACCTCAAGAATGAACATGATGAAATCTACCGTATGCTTTGTTTGAAGCGTGAACAAACTACGGTGAGGGGCTGGTGGGGAGTGACTATTGTTTACCCTTAGTACGCTTAAAGAGAAACAAAGAATGTGTAAACTCACAGTCTAATGTCGTAAACTTTGTCAAGCAATACAGTGTTGCCGGTTGCAACACCTGCTTTAGATATTTTATTGTAAATTTTAAGAAATATTAGTTTTATTTGAGTTTTATATGAACTAGTAGTTTAATTTTAATAAATTTAATTATATTACATTATCAAACATAATTATAGTGTCGTAGTATAGTAGTTTTTTAAAATTTTAATGTAGGTATAAAGATTTATCATAATGATAAAGTGAAAATTACGCAACATCGCTCTGGTTACCAGAAGGTCAAAACTAGCGATCATTATGTTTACACCAGAAGCAGTATCGCGTACGTTTATGTAAACAAACAAAAAGATGACACCTTCATAAACATTGGTCTGAAATAACTTCTTGAGGTAAAAGTTCTTTGGATTATCCACAAAATATGTTCATGAAACGATAACTGATCTATCCAAGTGAGTTTACTATAAATCCGCGTTGATATATTTTATTAAAATGTGTGTATTTTAAATATTAATAACATAAAAACCGTTAAACCTATTTTTAAAATAATTTTTTAGAATTTAAAATACGAGGGTCACCTTTTATATTTTGGGAATGGGCGATCCTGGTGCTGCCATCTGACAATTGACGTCTCTATTGTAAAGTTCGACTTTTTTTAGGCATACTTATTCAGAACGTTTTGACGTACAGGCGCTATTTGTGTCGTTTACAGTGACCTTAGTTAAGCGAAAAGGGAACGTTCAGGTATTACGAGTTATTAAAGGCTGTAGAGATTTTATATTTCGGCTACCCCTCCTTACACACCCCCTATTTGGGGGGGTAGCCAAAACATGAAATCTCTACAGCCTCTAATAACAAATAACGGGGATTTGTTATGGATCAAGAAAAAAAAATCTTAACTCTGTAACCATATAAGATTTTATAACTTGTTTTTTGATAATATTACTGAAATATGTAGGTAAAATTGCCATATGGTTAATTTTAAAACAGATCAAAAGTAAAGAAAGAAACTGACACTGAAGTGGAAAAATTAGCCTCAGTTTCCCCTATATATTTTCTATAAATAAATACTTTTCAGTTTCTTTAAAATAAATACAAAGTACCTAGTAATTTATTCTTCGTTAATTGTGAGAAATGCAAATACAATTTTTTCTTAATTTGTTTATAAGATCCAAAAAAAAAATGAATATATTTTCACTTGTTCAGTCGCCTGAATCATTTAAATTGATGAAAGTCTCTTCGGTTTAAGCACTGTAATACTATAATAGCAGATATCACTGGGATTCAATTGCTCTTGAAAATACAGGCCAGGAAAAGTAAACTTAAATTCTCTTAATTTATTATCAGTACCCGGCGTATTTCTAGTTAAAGTCCAGTCTTCAAGTTAATAAAAGAGGATTTACCTGGAAATAATTCAGAGAGTTTAGATTTTTGGTTTATGGGGTAGGGTTTAAGGCAGCAAATAAACAATTTTGCGAAAAATCTAAAACCCTACAGTGTAACGTTTAAGGCGGTGCCGTAAATTAGCTATAAGTCCTACAAAAAAATACATGGCATAAAAAATGTTGGAGATATGGTCCTCTTTATTTTCATACCAAACGTTTTTTGTCCTAGGATGGACCGATCCTAAGATATTTTAAAAAATCCGTTTATTGTGAAAAACACGTTAAAACAGTTCCAAATCGAGTTCAACGTCGCAAAATTGTTCTTTTGTTTGTAGCCATTAACCCTACCCAATAAACCGAAAATCAAAACTCCCTGAATTATTTCCAGGTGAAGGCTCTTTTATTGACCTGAAGACTGGACTACAACTGGAAATATGCCGGGTACTGTTTATTATAATAACCAGAGTTGATACTTTGATTACAACAGGGTCGGACAATAAGATAATTTTAAATTATTTCTAATTTTCTTTAATACATACCTATACCGAATAAGGTTAAAAGTTTGTACTACTTAGGCTGGGTTTATCAAAGTGCAGCTAAATTTTGCTGACAGGTAATAAACATAGCAACTCCAACCAAAATCCAGAATTTTCTCTTAACTGAGACTTTATCTTTTAGAGAACTTTATCTTTTAGAGAAGTGTCAAATAATTCTGACGTTTTATTAGTCTAATTCTTAGTTAATTTAAAGGTGTAGATATTATAGATGCACTAAGTTATAACTTATAATTATAATTATATGTTTTTCTATTTTGCAACTCTTATAAGCTCATAATCACACGCATTTTGCGTGTTCTTATATGCCCATAAGAGGTCTCTACTTTTTTTTTCTGTTGGGTTGGCAACATACAAAAGCCTATCTCTTGACGTTTTGCGTGCAAATGTCAATGTCGATTTAAAGTTTAATTTTTTACAAAATTTTGTGTTTGAGTTATTTTTTACCGTGTTAAAATTGATGACTGGTTAATTGCAGTGAAAAAAGAAGAGATAACTGTAAAATATATCAAAATATCATTTGTTTTTAGAATTTTAAACATAGTGTAAACTGTAATGCCAACCCAAAACAAAAATCCCTAAATCAGTCATCAATTTAATTACAAGTTTTTTAAATTTTAGAGCAAAATAGAAAAAATTGTATAAAGCACTCATTTCATAACACGTTTTTAGAGCACTAGTACTTTAGAAAACTCGCCGCAATCGGCTCGTTTTCTAAACTTGTACTCGTGCGCTAAAAACGTATGTTATTTATTTATTTATTTATTTATTTATTTATTCAAAAACTCACACAGGTTTCCCCAATTACAGAGTTTGTTATGTTAAGTAAATTAATAACAATATCAGTGATCATTACCAGCAGGTGCAGCAAAAAAGTTTTGTATTTTGCAAATAGAAGTATTTAAAATATCGACCCTAGAGCAAATACTATTATAGTAATTGCACATAAGAATCACAGGTGAAAACAGATAAACATTAGTTCTGGACGTTCTAACATAAAAAAATGGAGAGATTCTAGCAGAAATTCTGGGCACGTTTATTTGCAATAAGTTTAATAGCTCTATACAGTCAATCTTATTATTGATCAATTTATACAAAAATATAATTGATACTTGTTGACGTCTTACAGATAACGATTGAAACGAGAAATCATTTAGCAAATTCACATTAGGTATCCCTCTAGCTGGATACTCACCATATTTCCTATGATACAGATATTTGAGTTATGAAACTAGTACTTTAATATAATATAATGACTGGATAAACTATCCATAAATAAACAACGCCTTGTTTTTTTTTTGCTAAAGCTGATTAAAAAACCA
This sequence comes from Brachypterus glaber, assembly GCA_958510825.1. Classification (NCBI taxonomy): domain Eukaryota; kingdom Metazoa; phylum Arthropoda; class Insecta; order Coleoptera; family Kateretidae; genus Brachypterus; species Brachypterus glaber. Next base: position 6,316,286 of record OY294044.1, on the reverse strand, counting down.
GGGTGGTATGTCTTTAATCTAGGTCGAGTATTTGACAAAACTATGACGTGGAACCTACGTTACTATGTTACCTAGGACGCCTTTCTTTCTCAGCATGTGAGAAAAATTTGCTGTTTAATTTATAAATCGAAAACGTAACCCCATTATCTTATGCACTATGCGTAATAAGATTATATTCTTCCTAAGTAAAAGAATGATTTGATAAGTACCAACTAAATACTCTAACATACATAAAGAATATACCGAGTGTTTTTTAACCTGAAACTTTGAAATATCTCGAATAATGTGCATTTTAGAAAAAAAAATATCCCAAAAAAATTGTTTATTGTTGAAAAAAATGGCGTATTTATTTTTTACGGATATTTACGTTTTCAAGGTCATTTCAAGGTCAACTTTATTTTTTTTTAATAGAAACATATTTTTTTTACTGTTATTTAATTCTCCACAAAAAAAATCTTTTGTAAAAACTTTTTTTGATCGGACTTTTAGTTGCAGAGATAACACGCCACACAACATTAAAAAAGTTGGATCTCCGACGAACTTGATCAGTCAATTCCTATGTATTTTGAGCCGTTAAACCCGAATCTGATGTCGGAATTTAAAAGTTAGCTCCCATTTTCAACATAACCTCAAAAAACGTATCATATATATAGCCTACGAAAAAAAATTAAAATGAGCTAAGGAAGGTTTTAGTTTATTTCGAAAGGGTTTTATTGGCCAATTTTAATAAAAAAAACATACTTTATTACTGAATAAATTAAATTCAAAAATTTGTATTTAAAAAAAAAATATATATAGGATGCTTGAAGAAAAAATAGTATGTTTCACTCAGAGGAAAAGTGCTAATAAAAAAATACAGAGAATTCAAATGTAGCGCGGTATACATGTATGTATGTATATATCAAGCCCAAACAATTTTTTAATGTATAAATTGTTTAATAAGTTATCCAAAAATTATACAAAATTATACCTCTTTAAGGGCCACTTGCACCAACTTTTGGTCTGGGATTATCTCAACTAAACCGAGTTTAAGTTAAAAATGCTGTGATCTGATTGGTCGGCCGTCAATTTAATCCAAGTTTAAAGTTAAACCATTGTTGTTGCAAGTGGCCCTAATAGTTTTAGTTCACTTAAATCCTCCAGAAATCAATTTAAGCTAATTCTTCTACCTCTTCTCACATTATCTTTTTGTATGTCTCCTTCTTTTTAGTCACAAAACTTTTGCGAATTCATTAAATATTCCTTTCTCTTTCTTTAAGGCATATCATTACACAAAGCATCTTTAACGATAAGTACAGTCACTAAAACGTAATACTTAACATAGTTCCACCAACGAATCAAAATATGTTGCTTTTATTAATAACCAAATTTTATTATCTTAACTATAACATCTAGTATGGTGTGAAGAGTGTTGTTTAAATGACGTCATAGTTAGTTGGTAAAGTAAAAGTAAAATCTTTTTTGAGTTTAAAAAGTTAATTGAGTTGTTTATTTTGCAATATTTGAAATTGAGAACCAAAAATGAGGTCTACAAGGAAAAAATTAGGCTTGTCCTAACTTTGCAAGAACATTTTTGCATAAAGCTTATAAATTACTTACTTTTATTTAACTCGTTTATCGTATCTATATCATCCACGAATGATATCTGACGATTGTTTAAAATAATATCAATAGAATTAATTCTTGCCCGAGATTCTTGCAAAAGTGGCAAAACAATCTTGTACATAAATCCGGCTTCCACAAAAACACTAACATCTCCTTCGTCGAAAAAATATGATGCGGAAAGGACAGAAATATGATGGAAAAGGATAGAAATACTATGCGAGCAAACCACCAGGGGTACATGGTTACTAAGAATAGTAAGTGTGACGTCATTGTTTGTTGTAGTTAACTAATAAAATGTGTGTAGTATGCTGTTCTTCATACTAGTATGTTATAGTTTCGATAATAAAATTTGGTTATAGTCTCCAAAAAATACATTCAACCGGCGTCATGTGCGAAATTTTTGTTTTAGCGAAAGCTACCAACTATAGATAGGCTATAGCCTAAATATACACCAATAATTTTCATACCTGACACCATGGTGTATATAACAGGTGTATGTGTGGTACCGGGAGGGGACTATAGGTAGTTATAGAGACCGCTACACTGTCCCAGTGACCTACTTGGGATGTGCTGGTGGCCGACAGAAGAGTATACATGTTCTTCAGTCTGTACCGACCTTCCTCGTGGTTCACTATTAGCCTGGCGGTACCAGAAGCTGTCAAACGCACGCGAACCAATCGACCGGGTACCACTTCCTGTCAGTACCACCCATAAGTTCACACCTAAGTACCCTGTTGATTTAGCCCTTTAACGCCGCACAGTGACTGATTTACAGTGACCGAAATATTTTAAAGGGACATGATGACAAGCAATTTCAACGCGTGTTGTTCTAAATAAACGTCTTTATTGTGTACATTTTATTATTATCTAGTTTAGTTTTAAGTATTTAAAATGAAGTTTAAAATATTGTGTTTGTGTCTATTAAACATTGTATTTGCTGTGGACCTAGAGAATGTCAGTAGTAATAATAGAGGTGAGTTTTAATAGATTTAGGTTTTACCTGAATAACAAATACTCACTACCTGGTATTGTTATGATTATAAGCCAAGTCAAGTAGTACTACAAATTGACTTTTGACCACTATAACCATAATAAAGAAGTATCAAAGAAGAAAGCCGATGTAATGTCAACCTTATGAAAATAAACAATGCATTACGAACTGTTATTGCAAAAATAATAGTAATTATATACCAAGGTAAAGAAGACATTTTTTATAGCCGAACGTATTAAATCCCGAGCTGCGTAGCAGCAAGGGATTTAAGAGTGCGAGGTATAATAGTCTTCTCTACCGTGGTTTATATATTAGTTTTTTACTACTAGCACTATTTAACTATTTTTATTCAAATAATAAAATAAATTATTAACAGAAATTATATTCATCCAGTTTGAAAATTCATTCATGGTTCTAAACGTCTGAACTTCTTATAGTGAAGTGGTTTATTATAAAATAATTAAAAAGCTTATAATCAGCTTCAAGTTATTAGAAATTATATTTTTTGATATTTTCATAAAAATCAATTAGCCTTGATCAATGACATTTGTTCAAATAAATACTTTGAACTGACGTTTAAAAAAAATAGTTCTTTTAATTTTTTTTTTGATAATATTTAGCTAATTATTGATTGTTTTAATTGGCAATAATTATAATTAATTATATTTAATAAATAAAAAGTTAATTTGAAGTTCTTACCCGTATAAATCAATTGTGTGATGGTTTTTGGGTGTCGGCAGTAAAATGAAAGAAGAAGAAGAAGAAGAAGAAGGTTCAAATTAAATGACGTCTCTATTTTTGCAATTATTCGACTGATGTATTCTTATGTATAAAACCACTACAAACACTGAAAATGCTATGGCATAATCAAAATTTGACTAAAACCAAAACTTAACAATTTATTTTTATTGTTGAAAACGATTCAAACAAGGATCGAAACGTCCAAATAATAAATTAAAAAAACAAGTTTTATGGTTGTTTAAAAGCCCGACACCCAAAAACCATCACACAAATAAAAAGTTATTTAAGGCTACTTTCTTGGGTTTAATTAGTAAAAATTGAACAAAGAACTGAAACATCTAAAGTGACAGAAATCAATTGATTATAAAATTTACTCCTACTAGGAGAGAAAAAATTATTATTGCTATAGGTGAAGAAAATCGATTTCACAGTCTGAAAACATGATAAATAATAGTATGTTCTAAAGCTAGTAGTGGAAAAACAAAATTATACTTGATTTACTTAGATATTTTTAAAAAAATACTTAGTTACCTGCTAACTTAAAACAAAATATTAATAGGTAGTATTAATAACTGCTTAATAAATTTTATTAAAAATTTGTTATTTAACTAATTTGATTTACCCAGTCAATAACACTAAACTAACTAAGAATTTAGGAATTTAACTAATAAAATAAAAACTTTTCGCAAAAAAAAATGAACCGACTTCTGTGTCTCTAAAAAGTAAAATATAAAAAATACTTAAGTCGGTGCCAATTTCACCATTCCCTAAATTAATTACTATTAATTGTTTTTTCATCATTTCATTATTGTTTGCTGTGAAATTGGCAGCGACTTAAGTATTTTTTATTTTTTACTTTTTAGAGACATAGAAGTCGGTTCATTTTTCTTTTGCAAAAAGTTTTTATTTTTTACTTTTTAGAGACACAGAACTTGTAGATTTGTAACGTCATCTAAGCTAAATTATAGTTGTCCTTCCATCTCGGCAAGCTGCTGACGCCACAACGCACTGTTATTGCGTAGTGATGTCATTATCTTAAAGATAAATTTCTAAAAAATAAAAGTAATATTTTTATTTCAGCGCCCAAGAGTCCAACCAACCTTATTTTAAACGAAATAATAAAGAAAATCTTGTTAAACTTTAAGGGTTAAGTAATAATCAAACAACGCCTTTTGATAAAATCACAATATTTATCATTTTCTCTTGGTATTTTAATATTACAGGTCCAGAGAATCAAGTTTAGCGGCATTTAAAAGATTTTCAGTGTGCCGTAATATTTAAGTGACCCCTTAATCAAGTTATCCGGCTTATCCGAGTTATCCGATATTTCTCTAAAAATTTGGCTGGTAGTAGAACCAAATTAAGCCGTTTTTAAGTCAAATTGTGTTAAAATGATTAGATTTATCTTAATTATCCGGCTTACCCGGCATTATCCGAGTGTCAAATTAAAACGGGACCACCTCATGAATGCCCTCTTTAAGTTTCAAAAAGTTTCATCAAATTCCGTTCATTCGTTCCAAAGTTATGCGGGAACAAAACAAAAAAAAAACAAAGTCTCACGTCGAATTGATAACCTCCTCCTTTTTGGAAGTCGGTTAATGAATTAAATATGTCAAATAATTCTGACATTTTATTGATCAAATTCTTAATTTTTATTAATGATTGGGTAAGGCATCCATTATAAAAAAAACATTTAAAATTTTGAGCATAAATTATTTTTTGCAAGACCAAGACTAAAACCTAATTTTACTCTTTCATTTTCGGGACTAAACTTGCCGTTTTTCTCCCCAGGGAATAAAAATCAAGGCAACCTTGATAATATTAAAATTATATAATTACTAGGTGCTTTGCTGGTTCAAAAATTAGGTTTGGTGGTGTTTTGTAATAAATTAGCGATTCAAACCAATTTATTTCATTTTAACAAAGAAAACCTTTAAAAATAACATTGTTATAACAATTTATACATAAAATCATCGTCTTCGTCCATTTTTTTGACGTTTGTGTCAACCACATTAAAAAACAATTGAAATTGCGATAGCCGGGAAACTGACATTTCGCAATTTACAGGCATCTTGATTAAATTACGAAAATAAAACAACCGATTTTAGACGCATGGTTTTTAATTTTAATTTTATCTACCTACCTAAATTATGTTTGGTCCTGCAAAAAAAATGTGTATATACCTCAGGACTAAACGTGGCTGTTTTAGTCCCTTGCATTTCTGTTTCCCTCGCTCGCTACGCTCGCTCAGGAAACACTCATGCAGCGGGACTAAAACAGCCAGTTTAGTCCCTTGGTATATAAAGAACTATTATTTCTTTTAAATATTATATTTTCTTCCTTGATAAACAGTAATTATTATTCATGTGGTATTATTTTAACAATCTATTAGAGAAATTATATTTAACAGTTATACGAATAACACATAATTAAATCATTTTAAAAGATTTAATAATGCTGAAAAGGTAGATAATGATTTTTCTAAATGTTTAATAACTACGACAAATCGACTTTTAATCGCTGGTTTAGCAAACAAATTAAACTAATCAACAACACATTAAAGCCGGCAACAAATTAACCTTAAAAAGTGGTAAAATTAAATCTTTAACAAAAACTATTTATTTAAAATAAATTTTAAATTGACACTAATAAAAATTTAATTTTGTTTAAAGTTGATTTAAATAGATACTAATAGTTTTTGTTTACAATGTGAACTAGTTTTTTTACATGGTTCATTATCCCAAGATATTGGACTACAAGTTATTTTAGGTTCACTTTGACTGGAAAGAGTCAAAACCTTTTAACTTTTAAAAGTTCGTAAAGTTAAAAGGCTGATTTTTTTAACATCTTGAGTAAAAAAACTTACAGATAGTTATGTGTGTAAAATAAAGCCTATAGGATGCTTAAAAATCCACGACTTGGTTAATTTTATCCTATTTTGGTACAACGATATAATTTAAAAGTAAAAATGTAAAAATAAAGAAAGGAATAAGAAAGGAAGCAGTAAAAAATTATATAAACTGACGAAAAAAAAAATATTGATAGATTTTGCAGATAAATGTCCGTTGTTAAGAATACAAATTGAGTACGAAAACATTGAATTATTGATCATTTTGCATTTTTGGGAAGTACTATTAACAAATGTAAGTGGTTTGGCGAAAAGTTATATTAGCAAAAAAAATTCATTAACTATTATTTTTTTAATTAACGTAGAAATATACAATGCATCGGAAACACAAAAAAAAATCGATCAAAATGCGTAATAGTCCAGTCAAATAACGAGAAATTCCTATGTTAAATTGCAATGGAGCTCTCTACAACTAGAATTATGAAACAAAAGACGTCTACCCTATCTCTATCTCATTTGTGCTACACTTTCCAGCCAACCAAATAAATACTGTATTTGTTTTTCACACAACAAATACAGTATTTGGCTGGCCGGAAGGTGTAACAGTGAGCGGCATGAACGAACATAGCTAATGTGAATCTGTAGAATAAGATAATTCTACTAAAACTTAGATGGCGCCAGTAATTTCTTTACACTTTTCGCCCGGCCAAGTAAATATTGTATTTGTTCAACAAAGAACAAATACAGAATTTGTTTGGTTGGGTGGAAGTGGGAGTGTATGTATGTCTTCTATCCTTTTTGGGTAGAACTTTTGTCCCTATTTAATCTAACGGGAGAAATCTCCATTAATGTTCACGGGCTGATATTTTATAGGGTAGTAGTGGATAGTAACAGAACACTCCTGTTAGTTTTTCACCGGATGATTTGCTTAAAGGGTGTCCTCTATCTTAAATTTTAGGGGTGAGTGCGGTTATCTCTCTAAATATGCACCATACTATTTAAAAAATTATCCAAACAAAAATTGTTGGAAATTTCCTCCTTAACAAAATTGGTTATATGCATTTTTATCGTAAGATGCATATTAAGCAACTCTCCCCTAAAATTCAAGATAGCGGATACCCCTTACGCAAATCAACCGGTGAAAAACTAACAGGAGTCTTCTGTTACCATCCACTACTGCCCTTTAAAATATCAACCCGTGTACATTTAAGGCAATTTAAATGTATTATTTCACTGGACTACCAGGGATATTAGTAAAGAAAACATTACAAAGAGTACTGCTCGGTACGGTTGCGGAACTTGGGGACTAAGGCCGGCAGATAGAAGAAAAAAAGAGACGTTTAAAATGTGATGCTAGGAAAATGTTAAAATAGAGTTACAAAAGAATAGTATATTCTATGACTAGTATGGAATAGACAATATTCCGCGCGTGTTGTAGACTATACTTTTTCTTCGACTGTAAATATGAAACACTGTATGGCGGACAAGGTTAAAAACAATGTTTTTTGTGACTCGACATTGTAAATGCAACAAAACACATATTTTTAAATAAAGCAATTAATGTTATTTAATAATTTTATCAAATCAGTACTTAAAAAAGATTTTTATTTAATTTTAGCACATATTTACAAATTATAATGCAAAAATTGAAGGTTATGTCAGATTGTTGTGACAGATATCAGGTTTAAATATTTAACAATAGATGGAGCAGTTTTAATTTTTTGAACTAAATTGATAAAAAACTGGTCAAATATTAAGAAAAACTAATAAATTTTATGTAATTTTAACGCAAAACTTTAAATTGCATTAAATTATTCAATGTTTCATGGTAAAATATATTTATTTTTGATAATTTTGCTACAGTTTTCTTTACTTTTATAAACAAGAGATGGCACTACATGTGCTCATTCTAACACTTGATACGGAATATTCATACCGTATCTAGAGCTAGAATGGATTCATTTTGTGTTTGAAAAGTGCGTGTATTTGCTTACATTCTAAAGCAGTTGTAGAAAAAATGTATTTTAGGTTATTTGGAAAAACGTATCATGAAAAAAAAGCTTACTTTTGGAGTTGAAGAAGGGAATACTGCTTAAAAATTAGAAAAATTAGATCATTATCTAGGAATAGAGTGGGCTGCCTCAAACCAGTATTGATAAATGATAATGGTAATGGTAGTTTTTTATGTGGCTGGATTTTTTTTACGATTAAAGCTTAGGTAGATCAAACATTTTACGTCGATTTTGAGCACGTGGTTAATTTTTTTCTTTGTCTAGTTGATTTTAAAATCAAATGTTTTTTATAATTAATAATAAATTATGATATTGTATGTTATAAAATATAATAATACTTTCTTTAAATGTTTTAAAATGTTATGTATTTAAACTTGTTATAGAATACACGAAACAATAATTGATGTTGTAATCTGTTAACAAGCAATTAGATACATTAATGTAACATAATTATGTTATTTTTACTGTTAACTGTTATAGATAGATATAAACAATTACATCTATTTCAAATTCATCTATTAATTTTAAATATTAATTATTAATAAATAAAATATTTGAAAGATTTCCAAAAATATTTAATTTTTTAAATGGGACACCTTTACAGGTAATTAAGTGTTTTAAAGTTGTGAAAAAACTGATTTTTAACCGACTTCCAAAAAAGGAGGAGGTTATCAATTTGACGTGTGACTTTGTTTTTTATGTTTGTTCCCGCATAACTTTGTAACCTCGTTTGGAACTGATAAACGGAATTTGATGAAACCTTTTGCTACTTAAAGAGGACATTTCTGAGTGGTCCCGTTTTATTTTGACGCTCGGATAATGCCGGGTAAGCCGGATAATCAAGATAAATCTAATCGTTTTAACGCAATTTCACTTAAAACCCGCTAAATTTGGTTCTAATACCAACCAAATTTTTAGAAAATGATAGGACAACTCGGATAACTTGATTAAGGGGTCGCTCAAATATTCCGCCAGGCTAAAAGTCTTTTAGAGGCATAACTTCATTCTGTGGACCTGCAATATTAAAATACCAAGAGAAAATTATAAAATTTGTGATTATACCAAAGGCGTTATTTGATTATTACTTAACGCTTAAAGTTTTACGAAGATTTTATTTAGTATTTCGTTTAAAATAAGGTTGGTTGGACTCTTGGTCGCTGAAATAAAAATACTACTAAATTTTTTTCCATCCATAGATGAGACAAAGAAATAACTTTGATGTTGTTCTCCGCGCTCTAAAACACCGCAGAAAAGCAGCAAAAGAAGAATAAATCACTACTTCTGGTTCGAAAATAACCTGCCCATTATAGTAAACTTTTCTATTCAATACGTGTCCTACCTAGAAGATCTTAATTAAAATATACATAATTATACGATATTAAATATATTTAATTATACATCTGGAAATCTGTTTTAATTGAATATTAAAATTCAATTTCCTACTTTTAATAATTACAGCTAGTTTCTTTTAAAGAAATATTGTGCACAGTCACGGACGTGCAAAAGGGGGGTTCAAAAGTCCAAACTCCCTTAATTCGGGTGCCTAGATTCTAAACATAAATATAAAAATAATATAATTAATTGTTTTCCTTGGGAATAGGAAGAATAAAAACTATTTGTGTATAATTTTTACTCTATTTAAAACGTTTCGGCACCTGGTTTTGGGTCATCATCAGTTGTAAAAAATAGAATTGAGAAACAAATGGTAATTATTAATTATATAAATATTAAAACAGAAATAAAATATTCTTGTAAAATTACTTGTACAATGACATATTAAAAATATAAAAATAATAGTTATTTTTTTTTAAATATTGGCCCACTAAAAAAAAAATATGTGTTATTTGTTCAACTATGTGAATTTAAAGCAAATATTATGTGAAGTTACGTAATATGTAATACAAGTTTATTACAATGGTACACACTGCAAAAAAAATCCTAATATCACTTACTGAATTTAAAGATAATAATTTAAAATTACAAATTAGAATGTGATTTGACATGACATGATATAATATATGATATATGATTATAAATGGTAAAAATGTTGTAACTCTTTAATATCATTTAATTTAAAGCTAGGTTAAAATATTGAAAATTTTAAGATAATTATAATTTATGTTAAATATTAGTACTACTAAGTAAATAAAGAACATACATTTATTTTACTTTTACGAGTTTATTGGAAAGTATATATAATGATTAAAATCTTAATTAGTTGATCTCTGATAAATAAACGTATCAACTATTTAAGTCATAAACTTTACATATAACAAAATTTATTATGTGATATTTAAATTGTATCAATGCTATAAAATTATAATGAAATTATTATCAAAATTGAGGAAATATGCAGCTAGAATATTTAACATCACCTTACTACTTAACCACAGCTGTATATATCTTTAGTTTATTCTCTTAATTTTTTATTACATAAATATAAAAATAATTGTTTATTTTTTGAAATATTGACCCAGTACAAAAAAAAAAATATGTTTTATTTTTTCACCTATGTGAATTTAAAGCAAATATTATGTGAAGTTACGTAATATGTAATACAATTTCATTACAATGGTACACACTGCAAACAAAAAATTCTAATATTACTTACTGAATTTAAAGATAATAATTTAAAATTACAGATTAGAATGTGATTTGACAGAACTATCATATAATATATGATATATGATTATAAATGGTAAAATATCATTTAATTTAAAGCTAGGTTAAAATATTGAAAATTTTAAGATAATTATAATTTATGTTAAATATTACTACTACTAAGTAAATAAAGAACATAAATTTATTTTACGAGCGAGTTCATTGGAAAGTATATATATATATATATATAATAATTAAAATATTAATTAGTTGATCTCTGATAAATAAACGTATTAACTATTTAAATTACCTATAACAAAATTTATTTTATTATTCCATCAATCTATTTCTAATCATCGTACAGAGTGATATTGGTAGACTGATAGTTTCGGGTTGCTGGCCCTCTTCAGTACCAAGAGTCAACTCTGCACGCTGATTAAGAAAACGGTTTTAGACTTTATTCGCAAAAGGAATATAGCCATTAGATTGATGTAGACTTGTGCGCCATCGATTGCTAGATGTAGACAACTACTCATACCTCTCCTAGTCTGGAGACTTTGAATGGTACTGAAGAGGGCCAGCAGCCCGAAACTGTCAGTTTACCAATATCACTCTGTACGATGATTAGAAAATAGATTGATGGAATAATAAATTAATATTTTTATAATTTTGTTTAAAATTAAAAATTTCTGTCCTTGATAATTCTACGCCTAACCACTCGTTAGTGGTACTATGTGCTTGAGACACACAAGCCTTCAACTTGCTATTATTCAAAGTCTCCAGACTAGGAGAGGTATAAGTAGTTGTCTACATCTAGCAATAGATGGCGTACAAGTCTACATCAATCTAATGGCTATATTCCTTTTGCGAATAAAGTTTAAAACCGTTTTCTTAATCAGCGTGCAGAGTTGACTCTTGGTACTGAAGAGGGCCAGCAGCCCGAAACTGTCAGTCTACCAATATCACTCTGTACGATGATTAGAAAATAAATTGATGAAATAATAAATTAATATTTTTATAATTTTGTTTAAAATTAAAAATTTCTGTCCTTTAAAATTTATTTTGTGATATTTAAATTGCATCAGTGCTAAAAATATAATGAAATTATTATCAAAATTGACGAAATATGCAGCTATAATATTTAATATCCTCTTACTACTTAACCACAGCTGTATATATCGTTAGTTTATTCTCTTAATTTTTTATTTTATTAGAATCTTATCTAAACAACAAGGAAAACTGTTGTTCTATAATGAGCCTTTCAAAATTATCCTTATTCATCAACTTTTTGGCCAAAAGTCTATATGAGATTTTGTTAGCATATTTTTCACTGTTTACAGGTTACAACCTTTCTTATTTATAGAAACAATTAGGTTGCAACGCTTTAGTATTTCAAGTTTCATGGACAGTCAAGTATTTCCCTTCATGCATTTTTTTACACACAAGGTTTTTGTAAAATAATACTTTCATCCATCCATATTTTTGGATGTAGAATCACCTTAATTTTGGCTGAACATCATATATAATAGATATAATTTATTATTTATAATTTTGCGTTTTATTTTTTTTTGTGTATATTCTGTCATATTTTTTGATTAAATACATGTTAAAATGAACTTAATATAACCTAAATAACCTAAAATAAACTAAATAATAAATTAAACTATATAATTAAATATAGTTAAATAGTTTTGACAATTTAGAGTTATATAATGCTAACTGTTAAACGCCTCAAGGTAAATAATATTTTGTTTATCAAGAGAAGACGAAACATACTATCATCTACTGTAAAGAGTATACAATAAAATGCGAAGCATTGCATATTTTTACGGCTTGTTTTTAATCCTCCTGATTAAAACATAAATTACAATAAACAATAACAAATATTTATTTTATTTTTACCGCAAGAATATTTAAAGACTGTACACTAGGGTGCACAGAAGAAAAAAAGTTGCTAATGTACTATGCGGTGTAGGGAATTAAATTTGAAATAGATTGGTAAAATTCTTTTTCTTCAAGCGTACTAAAATTATCATATTTTTTCAAGTTATAAAATATAAATTATAACTGAACACACTAGTTAGAAGTGATCTATTTTTTTACAGTAAAAAAATGAGTTCATTGTTGTACACCATAAAAAAAAGTTAGTTAGCAAAACCACCACTGGCGGTGGCACTGTTTGACTTTGATGACAGCTATATTTCAAACTTGTGGTTGACTCGAGATTCTGTGCAAAAACCTTGTGTGAAATTGATTAAAAATGATTGAAGAATGTTTGGTTTATACATCTACAAATCTCTCCGAAATTGCAAATGCTACATTAGACAAGTTACCATCGAAATCGAGAAAACTGTACAATTTAACCTATGAAAAATTTTTAAAATGAGCTAAGGTAGGTTTAAGTTTATTTCGAAAGGGTTTTATTGGCCTATTTTAATAAAAAAACATACTTTATTACTGAATAAATTAAATTCAAAAATTAATATTTAAAAAAATATATATAGGATGCTTGAAGAAAAAATATTATGTTTCACTCAGAGGAAACGTGCTTTCTTTACTTCTACAACTACTATTTTAGTTGTTTTATTTTTTTCATCTACAATTTTAAGTTAATTTCTTAAAGTTGAAATGACATAACTGTCAATTTTATAATTTTATGTTTTTTAAACTAACAGAGTAGTCAAAATAAGTAAGTCATAAGTTGACAACTTTATACACTATTGTCTAAAACAACTAGGAAACTTCGGAGCCGTTGAGGAGGGGTCTAGAGGTTTTTTATCAAAAAAATAATTTTACCATTCAATTTAAAATTTAATTCCCTACACTTACCGCATAGTAGGTACATTAGAAACTTTTTATTGTCGGTGCACACTAGTGTACACCTACAAATATGAGAAATTTTAATAAAATATTCGATAACATTACATTCTATAGATTACAATAATGGAATGATTCATTAATAATAAAACTTTCTAAGTTGGATGAACTGAAAAATATTTAGTTTTCTTTAAACCTGCATGAAAATACATCAATATAAAATTTTATGTTTAAACTGTGCGTCATACCCTAGTGCTTGTTTGATTGTATAGAAACTAATATAAAATGTATAAAATTTCTTCTGTTGTCTTTTTATAGACTTACCCAGACAGCACATAATAACTATTAGATATCCAGGGGATATATTTTCTGGATATAGAGTATATACAGTGGATTGCCATTAGATGTCCCATGGACATCCAAATGTCCGCCTATATCCAGATCCTGACAGGATATCCACTGGATATCCACGAGATATCCATCATGGATATCCTGGATATCCAGGATATACATGATGGATCTCTAATGAATATCTAGTGGATATACTTTGGGGAGGTTAAAAAAATAGATGTCCACTGGATATCTCGTGGATATCCAGTGGATATCCTGCCAGGATCTGGATATAGGCGGACATTTAGATGTCCATGGGATATCTAATGGCAAACCAGGCTATCCACTGGATATACCCTATATCCAGAAATTATGTTCCCTGGATATCTAATAGTTATCATGTGCTGTCTGGGTATATTTTTGTTTAAAATTTAAAATCGATTAATTATTTCAATCTTAAATGTCTATGTACAATAGTTATTTATATACCAAGGGAATAAACTGGCTGTTTTAGTCCCGCAGCATGAATTTTTCCTAAGCGAGCGTAGCGAGCGACTAAAACAGCCACGTTTAGTCCAGAGGTATATACACTATTTTTGGCAGAACCAAACATAATTTGGGTAGGTAGATAAAATTAAAATTAAAAACCTTGCGTCTAAAATCGGTTGTTTTATTTTCGTTATTTAATCAAGATGCCTGTAAATTGCGAAAAGTCAGTTTCACAGCTATCATGATTTCAATTGTTTTTTAATATGGTTGACACAAAAAAATGGACGAAGATGATAAAGTTTAAGTTATGTATAAATTGTTATAACAATGTTATTTTTAAAGGTTTTCCTTGTTAAAATCAAATAAATTGGTTTGAATCACTAATTTATTACAAAACACCACCAAACCTAATTTTTGAACCAGCAAAGTACATAGTAAGTATAATATTTTAATATTATCAAGGTTGCCGTGATTTTTATTCCATTGGGAGAAAAACGACAAGTTTAGTTCCGAAAATGAAAGCGTAAAATTAGGTTTTAGTCTTGGTCGTGCAAAAAATAAATTAAACAAAAAAATATAGACATGGACAGATGAGATAGAGAGATGATTTGTTTGCGAGTTATTCATAATTTGAAAAGGATTAAATTCAGAAAATAAACAAATATACTTTTAATCTCTTCTAATGGATAAAACTGTTGTATAGGCGCCAATCATATTTTGTGATATGTGTTCATTCTAACATACCGTATCTAGAGCTAGAATGGATTCATTCTGTGTTTGAAACGTGTGTATATTTGCTTACATTCTAAAGCAGTCGTAGAAAAAGTTATTTCTTTTGATTGAGTAGGTTTTTAGAAGCCGAGGGCCTCGGTAGACAAACCGACAGACTGACAGGCAGAATTTTTTTTACGGAAATCATAAGTAAAATAATTAGACCTTAATTATTTTTAACAACAATGGGCAAGAAAAGCCACTCTGCGCTACATCTCAAAAACACGAGCTGATCGAGAAAACGGAGCAACGTTTCGAAAACAAATAGGTCTAGAATTAATGGACTGCCGCCTATTTAGATTAGATAAAGAAAGAAGTTCTACAGAAAGAGATAAAAGTATAATTATTATTGTTTTAAAATAAAATTATGCATATTTTAGGCAAAAATAACATTTTAGATTATATTTTAAATTACATGAAGGTATTTGTTTTTTTTTTAAGTAAAAGACTCTTTTTTATTTTTATAACACAGCTATGTGTACGGTAGGTCTAACGTTTTCTAGGGAACGTATGACCTACTCCTTAATTTGACAGTCATTGATAATACCCCGTTGCATCAGTGAGCATAGACTCACTGCCCCAACTATCAATTCAGAGTAATTATTTTTTAGATAAATGAGCCATAGGCTGCGCCTGTCTCTTAAAGACCCAAACAAACTACTGATGATGAATACCCCGTTGTGTGTGAAGATTTTGTACTTGTTTATATGTTTAATAAGCTGTTTTATGTATTCTTTAATAATTTTGCATATCATGCACATTTTTTGTTGCACTGTGATAAAATCCAAATATAATATTTTTAGGGAATTTTCTTTTTGAGTTGGTATTAAAGACCTAAATTTATGTTGCCTAACGTATTGGACTGCTGTCCATTAAAATACTCATTAATTTGACAGTCATTGATAATACCCCTTTGTGTGTGAAGATTTTGTACTTGTTTTTGTGTTTAATAAGCTGTTTTATGTATTCTTTAATAATTTTGCATATCATGCACATTTTTTGTTGCACTGTGATAAAATCCAAATATAATATTTTTAGGGAATTTTCTTTTTGAGTTGGTATTGAAGACCTAAATTTATGTTACCTAACCATAGAGAAGAAAAGAGGACTAAAAGTCCAGCCTGCGCAAGATTATTTTGTGACAGAACGGGGCAGCGAAATGACGTAACGCAATATATCTGACCTTGCGCAGTACGATCTATCAGCTGTGAAATGCTGTCGGTCGTAAAACAATTCGTCACCCCAGTATTCATTTGTCTTATCTCCAAAAATCCCCCAGTAAAAATCTTAAAATGTCCGAAAATAGAGATATGGCAAATCAATACTGGGGTGACGAATTATTAGTAGTTTGTTTATACTGTCAGTACTATCAGATCGTCGTTTGTTTCTGTTCATTTTTCGACTTCTACTGTGTTTTAATTGTTTTTTTTTGCTGCATTTATTTATAACTTTAAACATGACCTGTATTGTTGCTTTATGAAGAGCAAAGGGTCAATTCCTGGTGTACTCAAAGTAGTAATCCCGAAATTCAAACACACCTCGAAAAATTCTTATAAAATAATTAAAAAAAACTATTTCGACGTTTCTTCGTGGATATCTATTGTTTTTTGTTGAATTTTTTACAATTTTTATTTGACACATAAAACTAAGGTTAAAAAATACTCGTCAAAAACAACAATAGTAGTGCGCATGTGCAAGTTTATCTCAAATGCGCTAGGCAAATTTATCACAGTATTCCGCAACGGCTTTGAAGGTCTTTCCTTGCCTATGTACCTAACGTATTGGCTGCTGTCCATTGAAATGGTCTCGGCAAATTTTTGAATGTAGGGTAGTGTAATGGTTTTATCTTATTGAATTTAAAAATAATGTAATTAAAAAAAAATATGTTAGATTAATACAATAATTGGCATTTAATTAGGTATAAGTATATAAAAATAAATGTTCTACACTAAATAACAAACATATACTTGTGTGGTCTAATTAATTACATTGTTTTACCATTTAATTTTTATTAAATGTCTGCTGGAATCATGAGCAAACTTTAGTCTTGCTTATTGAGTGTAAATACTTAGTCATTGTGTATAAATTATATAAATACTTAATGACAAAAAAACAAAGGTCGTTAACTAAAAATTTGCCACCCCTCAAAATCTGTCGCCCCAGACAATTGCCTAGTATTGCCTTATGGGAAAGCTGGCCCTGGGTAACAGTAATCAGTAACATTACACGGACGAGCAGTTTTAAAGAGGTAGGACCAACATTTTTTTTGTCCAGTTTGGACGCTAAGGTAGTACCACAGATTAAGGTATGTGATAGTACTAGCCGCTTATCCTAGTACTAAGGATTAAGGATATGATAGCACCATCCCGGACAACATTTGCTATTTCACGTGGAAGTCATTATGACATCATTTAATTATTTTCTCTGAGTTCATGAACGCATACAGATGACTCCTCATTGTGAAGTCATTACGAGATCATGTCATGAAGATCTAGCACCGGTCTACGGAATGCGCACGCGCAAACTTTAAATTAACCGCGAAATTTAAATTGTCCGCGAAATTTAAAATTAAAAAAAAAGAAAGGAAATTTTCTTAATTACCTTGGTTAAAAAGATAACACACCTTTTTGCTCATATCTTAAAAACGCGAAGAGATACCAAAAAAATAACGAAAAAATCGACCCCCTAAGACCTCCATATAAGTCCATTTTCAATAACTTGAGGAGACCGGGAAGTTCCCACTGGGAAGTTCCCAGTGGCAATCCCCAAGATGAGTGGAGGAACTAGTTCCTCTAGACTAAGCCTCCAGATATCTACGGCTCACCATACCAATCCGATAATGTGTATCGAATTAGCTGACCAGTAAGTTAATTACTAGTTATTACTAGTAGTATATCCTTATAAAGACAGCTGCCTTTTAATACTAGTATTCCTAGAAGGCGACTTTATTAGTTTAATAAGTTTAGTTAGTGGTAAGAAATAACATGTGGCGCCACCTATAGCATAACGCTGTACACTGAAATTGAAACATTACAGAAGCCTGTACTATTCGGCAATCGTTCTCAATCGGGTCCAGGGCAACATTTGCTATTTCACGTGGAAGTCATTATGACATCATTTAATGATTTAACGTTAAATGTATACACCTCATGGCAAACTCATAACAAACTCATAACATGATCACAAAATCATGAGATGTGCTCATCATGATGTTCGTATGAGTACAAAACGTGGAAATCATGAGTTTATGGATGTTGTAATGGGTGCGTGTGCGTAACTTCGTTAATAAGTTTTTTCAAGACACCTAAAGAACAAATCACCTTGTCTGTATGAAAAGCTCGTAACTCACGCGCTTCCTTTAAAAATTTAGAATTTTCATCACAATATTTGAAATTGTTTTCTTGGTAATCCGACCCTGTTTTTTGCCCTGTTGCAAGTCCACTTACCGGCCTTAGTAATCAGCCTCAACGAAAGGAAATTGTTTTTTCTGTACATAGTTAAGATTTTATTAAAAAACTAATCAATTTTTTTAATACAAATCACGTATTCCTTCTTAAACTTTTATTTTTAAACTGCTGCGCTTAGATTATCTAGTTTTAAAAAGAAGTAGCTGCTTAAAACACACATTATACCGGCTTTTTATGACCATTTAATTTGGAAAAAATGTTCCCATGAAATTAAAATAATATGATAACAATGAATAATAAAATAAATGACCTGCCTCATAGAACCAAGCATGTGAAGGACGTAGTCTTAGAAGGCAGGTTATTTGTGACCTGCTGGCACACTTCGACTATGAATTAAAACTCTACAGGTGTTTTCTGAGTAAAATTATTTTTTAAACCAATGGAATTCCTTATAATTTTGACATAATGTAGGGTCGCTACACGAGAACAAAGGGGCTGTTTTAGTTCCAATTGGCTCAAGTTTCATTTAGAGGAAATCTTCTATCCTTACAAACCCTTTTTTTAAGCTTGGGAAATCTAACTATATTTTTACTTCTGAGTTCTATAATACCGTTTATTTTGTGCTGTAACCTACCATTTTTATTCTGTGACCTTGAAGATATTTTTTAGAGATAGGTATTATATCACAGGGAAATCGGTTAACTGCACAAAATTTTTTTTTTAATATTTTTGACTTCCTAATTATGATAATATTTTTTTTTGTGTGCGGAAATGCCTCATTTTTTTCAGTAGTCTTGAACTTTTTTTAAGGAGATTAATATCACCAAGGAAATCTGTTATCAATGAAAATAGTATTTTTTTTCTTTAATGTTCCTTTTTTGCTAAAAATAAAAGTAAAAAGTTTGAATAAATAAATTGAGCAATGATATTTGCTCAAATAAATATTTAGCTAATTATTGATTGTATTGGGTAATAATTATAATTAATTATATTTAATAAATTAAAAGTTATTTAAAGTTTAATGTTGTCCCGGGGCCGCTCCCAAAAAATCACCATTTTGACCTCCAAATGACCTTGAAATCTCGTTTTCCTGACATGATGGAGCAAAACTGACCCCGGGATCTGATTCAAGACGCCGGTCAAATAGTCCTGACTTTTTTTTTGTAAACCTGTGTTATTAATTATAAAGTTTACAGTTGAAATGTTTATACAGGGTGATCCATAACTGGCATGCCAAAATTTAAGAGGTAATTCTAGATCCAAAAATATAAAAAAAGTTCCTATAAAGGTTGGTCCGGAAATGAGCCCTAAGGGATCTAGGGCCCTTTAAAATTGTAATAAAAATAAGGTTTGTAATTAATAACTCGGGTACCGTTTAAGCTAGAGCGGCGAGCTTTTGCATGTATACTAGTATTAATAAGGGCAATAAGTTTATGTTAATTTATTTTTTTAATTTATCCAGAGGCGTGCCCAGACGGACAAAATATATGAGGCTTAAAACATTTTTGCCCCAAACTTTTCTATGTGTATGTTTTTTGGATTTGTTGTAAAAAATATAGATTTCTAGAGTAAAAATACATATAAAATATCATATAGTGTAACACTGTAGGAGCAACCGTTATCAAAAAAAAATGCAATTAAGAGGAAGTAACATTTTGTGCCACCAAAACGTTACTTTTTAAAAGGCTATTACTTCTTTAATATTAAATTTAGGTGTTTTGGTGTATAATACTTTTTTGCTCAGTTTTAAATGAAGAATCACCCTGCAGCATTAAAATTTTATTGGTGCTTTTTTTTGTTCCCCATTCAATACGTCATCTTCGAAGGGCCGTAGCTCCCTTAGGGCTCATTTCCGGACCAACCTTTATAGAAACTTTTTTTCATATTTTTGGATGTAGAATCACCTCTTAAATTTCGGTACGCGAGTTCTGGAACAGGCTGTAGTTAATTTACGATATTCCGCCCATTACAATAATTAAGAAAATCTATTAATTACAATCTTTTGCATGATAAAATCTTCTTATAACTGCAAAAAACAACGTTTATATGTATTCAACTTTAAGACTTTATTATTTATTTAATAATTAGCCAATACTTATAATATGATTTACGATTAATAAACATATAAGTATCTAATAGAACTACTATTGGAATATTTATACAGTACGGTCCAAAAGTCACCCCCTCCCCCCTTTTAACTTTTGAACGAGTTGAGATATCGACTTCAAATTTAGAACTCTTAAATAAGACAACTTAAACTATCTTTTAGCATATATTTGTTATTTTCAGCTCTTAAAATGTGGACAGGGGGCATGGGGGGACATTTATTTTTTTAAATGGAAAGGGGGTCGTGTGATACATCATTTTAAAGCTTATAAAATTCTCTATTTAAACTAACATTTTTAATTTTTTTAAAAATGTTTTTTTAGGTTTTGATTTTTCAATTTTTTGTGCTAAAACATTCGATTTTTTAAGCTTTTTTTAATAAATTTTTATTTATGTCAACTAAAATTAGTTTAAAAGTATAATTAAAATTTTTTTATGATGAAATTAGGCATTTTTAAAAAATTAGTTGTTTTTTTTAGAGGAATTTTGACCCATACCCATTTTCAACCCTATTTTAAACCCAATTTTTTTTTTAATTTAAAAATATGGAGTTAAATGGAGAATTTTATAAGCTTTAAAATGATGTATTACACGACACCCCTTTCCATTTAAAAAAATGTGCCCCCATGCCCCCCTGCCCACATTTTAAGAACTGAAAGTATTGAATATATGCTAAAAGATAGTTTAAGTTGACTTATTTAAAAGTTCCAAATTTGAAGTCGATATCTCAACTGGTTCAAAAGTTAAGAGGAGGGGGGGTGACTTTTGGACCGCTCTGTATGTATATGCTTTAAAGCATAAAGGCATTATTTAAATTTCTTTCTTATACAATTTATTTTTGGATGATACAAAAGAAATAAATTATAAAAATGACCCAAAGTCTCTTTTTTAAAAATCAAGAATGAAATATTCTATAACTGGTATGGAATGAACAGATTTGTGTTATCCCCTTATTTAAAATTTCCTCGATTACGATCACGAAAATATTTAAAATGTTTTCAACCTATGTTTGTTTTTTTTTACCGTCAACCGAGGTGAAACCGATCAGCAGGGGTTTGGACTACTGTGGTTATTTTGACACAATAAATGCTGCCTGGAACGTCCAGCCTTTCCGCCGGCCCTGATAAAAACTTTATGATAATCAGGTATACATAATTTGTAAAAAAAACTTACGTATAGAAGAAAGTATTAATAAACTAAATTAAATTGTTTGATATTTACAAATTTAAAAAATCTATATAAAACATTTTACTATTCCTTAAAACGACTTTTGTTTGATTAACGCAGTCGTCCCTCCGAAGTGACTGATCGATTTCGTGCTTTTTAGCACTCTTCAGAGCCACATATCGGTAGTAGGGACAACTACGAAAATCAAATCCTTTCCATATATCTCTATATAGAGTTTAAAAATCGTTGTAAGGAAAAGCAAAAACAGCTAGCGACAGAGACTGGATAAACCTATCGATAAGGAAAAGCAAAAACAGCTAGCGACATCTACTGCTAAAAGCAGAGACTGGATAAACCTATCGATAGGTTTATCCAGTCTCTGCTTTTAGCAGTAGATGTCGCTAGCTGTTTTTGCTTTTCCTTACAACGATTTTTAAACTCTATATAGAGATATATGGAAAGGATTTGATTTTCGTAGTTGTCCCTACTACCGATATGTGGCTCTGAAGAGTGCTAAAAAGCACGAAATCGATCAGTCACTTCGGAGGGACGACTGCGTTAATCAAACAAAAGTCGTTTTAAGGAATAGTAAAATGTTTTATAAAGAAAGTATTACTTTGCTTTGAATATTTGTTATTTTTTCGTGCTTAGTTACATTCAATTTCATGGTATAATGATTAAACTTTATACATAAATTAAAGGCAAACACCTTATATAATATGTTATAACCACGGGTCGGATCGAAGTAGCCATTACCGGGGGCATGCAAAAATTAGAATTTAAAAAAACTCTTTTTTCAAGTAAATAGACACTTTAAACTATTGTTCAACAAGCGGAATGTCATGTCGACGCTGTTAATACCGGATTTTCCGGATTAAAAGCCGCCATCTGCATGTGCCACGTCAAAACCCGATCATCTACAAATAGCTTTTTAATTATCTAGTGATTTACAGCAAATTTGATTTAAGTAATATTATACATGTGTATATATTGTATACTTATTACTGTATATCAGAATCAACTACATTTTTAATCAAAGAACTTTTACCTCAAGAAGTTATTTCAGACCAATGTTTATGAAGGTGTCATTTGTTTGTTTACATAAACGTACGCGATACTGCTTCTGGTGTAAACATAAGTATCGCTAGTTTTGACCTTCTGGTGACCAGAGCGATGTTGCGTAATTTTCACTTTATCCTTATGATAAATCTTTATACCTACATTAAAATTTTAAAAAACTACTATACTACGACACTATAATTATGTTTGATAATGTAATATAATTAAATTTATTAAAATTAAACTACTAGTTCATATAAAACTCAAATAAAACTAATATTTCTTAAAATTTACAATAAAATATCTAAACCAGGTGTTGCAACCGGCAACACTGTATTGCTTGACAAAGTTCACGACAT
The DNA here is from genome assembly GCA_958510825.1 of Brachypterus glaber. NCBI lineage: Eukaryota > Metazoa > Arthropoda > Insecta > Coleoptera > Kateretidae > Brachypterus > Brachypterus glaber. The sequence goes on along the minus strand of OY294044.1, from coordinate 6,292,983 downwards.
TAGACTGTGAATTTACACATTCTTTCTCTCTCTCTCTTTACGCGTACTAAGTGTAAACAATAGTCACTCCCCACCAGCCCCTCACAGTCACTCCCCACCAGCCCCTCACAGTAGTTGTTCAAACAAAGCATACGGTAGATTTCATCATGTTTATTCTTGAGGTGAAAGTTCTTTGATTTTAATTAATTTCTGTGCCGTTTAGAAATTATTAGTTTTTGGCTTATACTGAAAAATGTGATTTAGTGCAGATGGCAGCTTTTGATCCGGAACTCTTCATTGCAACAAGTAGCTAACACAAATACTTCAAATTAGAATTTTTTTCTCTGTGTAATACCAGGGACGTAATTAAGCTTAATTTCTTAAACTAGATCATTTCTTCTAAAGAGAGATTTTTAGATAAATCTTGAAATATGTAGACCGCGTCAAAAACGTTTTTCTGACTAGACTCCTAATTTTAGATTGTGCATTTTGCATTACACTGAAAGAAATTACATTGAAAAGGTGTAAAAAAATACACTCTATAAATGTGTAAATTCTACACCTTTATATAAATGTACATGAACATTGATGTGAAACTACATACGTGAGGTGATTTTGACCTAGAGTGTGTATTTTTACATCCATACCTTCTGCAACAATACACTCGGAGCTCAAGAAAATGTATTTTTATAAACATACCTTTAGCAACAATACACCCGAAGTGTAAAAATCACACTTCTGATGTACAAGCCAGCCAATCGCGGGCTTTAAGCTAGTCACGTGACTCGAGAAGCCAGAGTCCCTGCTTCATCGAGTCTGGTGGCTGTCGACCATTATAATTGTTTACGTTTGTAAGAGCGTACGTATAATTTTGTGTGTGCTAGATTTTCAAAGAAATAATTGGTAAGTGTTGATTAAAAGTAAATATTTAAAAAGTGTGATTAATACAATATCCTTAAAATATACATTTTATAATATTTTACTTATTTAGGCTGTAACACTGACCTGCAAATTTTGAGTTGTTAAGACTTGTGTATGTTTTCTGTTTCTATTTTATATTGGTACCTTTTGTAGCGCTGATTACGAATATACGTTTTATTTTTCTGTTGCGTAGTTTTTCCATAAAACACTATTCATAAACAGAAAAATAACAAAATGATTATTCTCTTTTTACGCGTTGGTGTAAACTTTACACACTGGATGTAAAAATATAATACGCACCGCATTTATATTAACGCTTCAAGTGTAAATTCACATCAGCAGCAGCTGCAAGTAAATTACCCATGCACGTGGATGTAAAAATTTATCTCAGTGTACTTTGTTTCATTTAAATAATGAATTGTCTGCTATTTAGATAAACATCTGTGCAAATAAATGGTTTCTTCTGTACTTTCTCCGATAAAATAATAAGATGAGTTAATTTAGGCATCAAGTTTGTAAATTACTTTACTTTCCATATCAGTCCAGTCAAATAATATACAGTGCGGTCCAAAAGTCACCCACCCCCCCTCTTAACTTTTGAACGAGTTGAGATATCGATTTCAAACTAAATTCAAGATAGCGAACACCCCTTAGGCAAATCGCCAGGTGAAAAACTAACAGGACTGTTCTGTAACCATCCACTACTACCCTTTAAAATATTAGCCCGTGTACATTTATTGCAATTTACATACAGAGCGGTCCAAAAGTCACCCCCCCCCCCCCTCTTAACTTTTGAACGAGTTTAGATATCGACTTCAAATTTAGAACTCCTAAATAAGAGAACTTAAACTATCTTTAAGCATATATTTGATACTTTCATCTCTTAAAATGTGGGCAGGGGGGCATGGGGGGAATTTTTTTTAATGGAAAGGTCGTGTGATACATCGTTTTAAAGCCTTTAAAATTCTCTATATAACCTTACATTTTTAAATTTTTTAAACATGTTTTTTAAGGTTTTGATTTTTCAGTTTTTTGTGCTAAAAAAATAAATTTTTAAGTTTTTTTTTTAATTTTTATTTATGTCAACTAAAATTAGTTTAAAAGTATAATTTACTTTTTTTCATTATGAAATTAGGCATTTTTAAAAAATTGTTTGGATTTTTTAGAGAAATTTTGACAAAAATACCCATTTTCAACCCTATTTTAAACCAAAAAAAAAATGTTTAAAAAAAATAAAAAATATACAGTTAAATAGAGAATTTCATAAGCTTTAAAATGATCCATTTAAAAAAATGTCGCCCTATGCCCCCCTGCCCACATTTTAAGAGCTAAAAGTATGAAATATATGCTTAAAGATAGTTTAAGTTAAGAAGGGGGGTGACTTTTGGACCGCTCTGTATGTAAATTGCAATAAATGTACACGGGCTAATATTTTAAAGGGTAGTAGTGGATGGTTACAGAACACTCCTGTTAGTTTTTCACCTGGTGATTTGCCTAAGGGGTGTCCGCTATCTTGAATTTAATTTGCCTCTAGTTGTTCATATGTTTAACAAATTCAATAAAATATTAATTTTTTTAGTAAAATTAGAATATGACGTCATATGGGGGGGAGGAGTTCAAGACTTTGTGACAATGTGTGACATGGGGGAGGGAGGGTCTAAAATCACCTAAAAAAGTGTGACGTATTTAATGGAAGACCCCTTAGCATTATTTATTATAGTTAAATAATAACTTTGAATCTTTCGTACTTCTTTGCTTGTAAAAATAATATAGAATGAGTATTTTTCTACTACTGCTTTAGAATGTAAGCAAATACACACACTTTTCAAACACAGAATAAATCCATTCTAGCTCTAGATACGGTATGAATATTCCGTATCAAGTGTTAGAATGAGCACATTTAGTGCCATCGTTTGTTTATAAAGAAAACTGTAGCAAAATTAGCAAAAATATATATATATATTTTACCATGAAATATTAATAATTTAATACAAATTTAATACAATTTAAAGTTTTGAGTTCAAATTACATAAAGTTTATTTAATTTAGTTCAAAAAATTAAAACTGCTCCGTCTATTGTTAAATATTTAAACCTGATATATGTCACAACTATCTGACATAAGCTTCAATTTTTGCATTATAATTTGTAAATATGTGCTAAAATTAAATAAAAATCTTTTTTAAGTACTGATTTAATAAAATTATTAAATAACATTAATTGCTTTATTTAAAAATATGTGTTTTGTTGCATTTGCAATGTCAAGTCACAAAAAACATTGTTTTTAACATTGTCCGCAGTGTAAAGCCATACAGTGTTTCATATTTGCAATCGAAGAAAAAGTATAGTCTACAACACGTATGGAATAGTCATTCCGCGCTCGCGGTACCGTCATACAATATAAGTGGGGTTGTGAGGCATGGTACTGCCTTTCAAATCACTGCGACCAATGAGATCTATTGTGAATCACGGTACCGTCATACTCGCCTGCTGGCTCGTATGACAAACTTTCCGCTCGCGCGGAATATTGTCTATTCCATACTAGTTGTAGAATATACTATTCTTACATTAAAACTTACAACACAATTACTAGCATTCATGCTCATGATATCAGTCTGCTACAGTTTGCAAATATCTAGAAATATTATAAAATAATTTTCATTAATTTTTTTGACCTTCACCTAGAAATTCAGTGTCTACTGTATATAAAATGAAAAGAATGAAAAGAATGCCGGTTTTTATGAATCATTTAAAATTCTGAAACGAATTAAATTAAACTTAATAAGCATAAAAGTCCAGTCAAATAACGAGAAATATATATCGTCATCTAAAGGCTCTAACGGACTAACTCCAAAACGTCATATTTTTCAGGAGACGTAAAAAACGATTTAAAACTTAATTATAGCAATTTAGAACTTTAAAACTAGCTTGTTCACAGGTAAAAATGTTTGAAATGTGTTAATGTATTTAAAACTTTTCATTGTTATCTATTTTGAATAAATTATTTGAAAATTAAATTTTAACCACAGAATCTAAATTCACTAATGGTCTAACTCCAAGGGAAGATAAAGGAGGATACCTATCGTATTATATCGCGTAATATTATTACAAAAAATTTATTTTTTTATATTTAATATATAATATTACTACTAGGTAGGCATAATATATATACATTATTAATGGCAATAATTATAATTATCATCAAACAGTAAATTAACAAATATTTGAAACGGGATCCCCTGTTGTCGAGAAATAGTTTGACATTAGTGACAGTTCTCATTTAATTGTTTTCTCACAATCATATGATGGAGTTAGACACTTAGCGACTTAAAATATTTACATTTTTGCATTTTTTGAGGCTGATATTGGTTTAATGCAACTTTTTTTTTTGAAGTATGTTGGTAATCAGATAATGAAGCAAATTTGATAAAAATCTCATTTTTGAAAAATTTGGAGTTAGACAACTAGAGCCTTTAGTGGACGATATGTTAAATTGCAATAAATGTATATTTTAAAGGGTAGTAGTGGATAGTAACAGAACACTTTTTCACCGAGTAATTTGCGTAAGGGGTGTCGCTATCTTGAATTTTAGGGGTGAGTTCTGTTATCTCGCTAAATATGCATCTTACGATAAAAATGCATATAACCAATTTTGTTAAGGAACGAAATTCCAACAATTTTTTTTTTCGATCATTTTTTTTAATATATTAATGACAATCGAGTTATAAATATTCAAAAATATTTGAGGTGAAATTGGTTTTTTCCATTTTTTAGCCAAATTTTTCATTGGACGATAAAAGTGGTTAAGCAAACTTGCAGCTCTTAAAATTCTCTATAACTTTTATATATTATGCAATTTCATAAGTATTTTGTTACGGTTACAGTGGGCGCTGAAAGTCGAGTTGCGCCCTCTGTAACCGTACCAAAGTACCTATGAAAAATTTATAATATATGAAGCTTATAGAGAATTTCAAGAGCTACAAGTTTGCTTATCACCACTTTTATCGTCCAATGAATAATTTGGCTGAAAAATGGAAAAAACCAATTTCACCTCCAACATGGCTATTTTTGAATTAACTCAATTGTTATTAATATATTAAAAAAATGATCCCAACAAAAATTGTTGGAAATGTCCTCCTTAACAAAATTGGTTGTATGCATTTTTATCGTAAGATGGATATTAAGCAACCCACCCCTAAAATTCAAGATAGCTGACACCCCTTACGCAAATCACGCGGTGAAAAACTAACAGAATAGTTCTGTTACCGTCCACTACTACCCTTCAAAATATCAGTATCAATACCTTTATTGCAATTTTATTATTATTAGACTGGACTATAATGTTAAAAAATATTAAAATATTAATTAAATAGAATTTCAAGTTTGAATTAATAACAGAGTTTATTTTTCTGCTTCTTCATTTTAATTCTTTTATTTTAATATAACGGAAAATTTTACCACTTGAGGAAAATATTGACGGGCGGCTATTAACCAATTACACGGAAAGAAATTAGTGGGCTCTGCGCTATACATTATAAGATATTTGGTAACAGTGGCAAATTATAGTGATTTAAGCTATAGATTATAAGGGACACAATAACTAATAATGTTAAAAATAAATTGGAAACGATTATATATATTACAGACACGATTATATTTATTACAGGCACTATTATAAATTTACAGAAATTTTATTATATTATAAAAATTATTAGCACGGACAATAATTAAATCTATTTAAGCTATAAATGCCATACTATTTGTTATATTTTATTATTCACTAAACAATTAAAGTATTTCATATAAATTTTTACACTGACTGCCATAATTGTAAGAGAAAGCCTTGTATTTATATAATAAGCGATTATAATTTGCTTGGTATGTGTGTTATAGCGCTCCTAGCTATAATTTTTTTTTCCGCTACGGCTTAGAATTTCGCCGGAATTCTTTTTTAAAAATGTTCGGATCAATTCTACCAAATGTGAAAGTAATCCCTAAGAAAACAAAAAGCCCTTTAAAAAATTAAAAAAAACAACTCATTTTCAATTTTTTTTTATTTTTTATTTTTCGCAAAAAAAAATTAATAAAATTAAAAATTTTGAAATCTTTTTTCAAGTTTTTTTAATTTTTTTTTTTTTTTTTGAAAACAAAATTCATTTTTGTTTCTTTTTCCAAGAAAATGTCTTTTATAAAAAGAAATGGTTTTTTTTTTTGGAAAATGCAATATACAGTTGGACTCACAAAAAACGCAAGATTTAAATATGCTAAAATGTCAATTTTACTAATTATTTTATAGTTTAAGTAAGATTTTAAGAAATAGGTTAGATTAATTTGACAAATAATTGTCAGCTTTTTCAAAGTTTATTACAGAAACTGCATGCGAATAATGTCGAATATTAAAAAAATAATAATAATAAATAATAAACTGAAAAAACATTTAGAATATTTAATCAAATCAAAAATTAAAACACAATATTTAGTAAATCTTATGAAAAAATAAAAATTTGAACTCTACTAACCAAACATATAATTTATGAAAATTATGATTTTCGTTTAAAAAAAGGTTTTTCCGGAGGTTTTTTTTCGCTTTTTAAATCTTGGAACTATTGATGCGGCGACGGGCGATGGTTTTGACCTAGGAAAATTTTTATTGTTTATATCATGCACCGCTTCTTGTAAATGGTGTTCTCTCAAATAATTAGGTAAATTTGTATCCTGTATTTTATTTAATATCTTCTTTCTTTCCGAGTCTGCGCGCCCTTTCCTCCCCCATCTATTTTTTCTTCAATCTTAACCATTATTCTTTTTTCTATTATCTTAACACAACTCTCCAAAACACTAAATAACCTTGCCACAATTAAAGGTCTCTATAGAGATCACTAGCCACAATCACTTCCTTACATTCTGCTTCCAATATACTAATAGTTTGAGATTTCTTAACATTTCTTAACGCATTTCTAATTACTTTATAATTATTATAAGTAATTTTGACAAATATTGTCTTCATGACAACGGCTTTGTTTGTATTGTAATTATTGAATTTACGCAACTAAATTTTCAATCTTGTTTTTTTTTCGGATCCAACTGTACCATTACATATCTTCACGGCTGGTTTTTTATTACCTCAACTTAAGTTAATTTTCATTATTTAAATTATTAAAGTCTAAACAGAGGAAAATGTATAAATAATTACGAAAGTTTTGCATATACATAGAATAATAAATTTTAGTTTCTGCTTCGAATGTTAAAATAAAATGACAAACGTGACACAAAAAAGCCGTTCTAAATAAAATATTGTAAATTTTTTGACGAATTTTGCATGTAATTTAAAATGTATAAAAGAAATGATTAATAGAAATGTCAAACATGAAATTTATTTGAAATTATTTAAATTACTTCATACATAATATTGCACGGTGTACCATAACAAAGTTTTAGTTCAACTTCTTGCCAACTTAAAAATAACTTGAAAATAAAAATAACTTTCCATTTACATTATATCTATTATAATATAATATCATATTAATTAATAATATTATTATATTTTAAGTTTGCTTTTAAGGATCATTAACAATACCAAATTACCATGGTTGTGACGTCAGTTTCCATAATTGTGATTTTATCTATATACATGTCGAATTGATAAACTATGCTCCGAGCGGTCTTAGCTAATTAATAAAAGTACTAATTAATAAAACGGACGCCGGACTTTACAGCGAAAAAACAACGGCGAAGACCATTACCGCGCAATCCATTACCGCGATCGACAAACCATTACAGCGCATGCCCTTTGCCGCGAAGACCATTACGTTTACTAAATGTACCCATACATCTGTGTTTGGGTTTTTTATGTGTGTTTTTTTTTTAAATTTATATCGACTGATTTCTACAAATCGCTGATTAATAATCAGTTTGGTACGAATCTTCATGTCGATCGAAATAATAAAAAGTGCTAGGGACAAAGACCTCGCTGTATATAAACATTTCATATACAGGAAAGAAAAGACTGTTAAAAATAAAAAAATTGTAAGTGCGTAAATTACGACGTGCTTTGTTGCAAGGGGTGTTTGCATACTTCGGACGGAAATGTTTTAAAGGAAAATAAAGTTTATTTTTTTAAGGTATAGTTATTTTAAATTTGCCGCTAAATACTCCACAAAGTCCGATTTACACTGAAGCATGTGGCTTGTTTTGAATGTCAACATAACCAAAATTTATAATTTTTGTTTACTTACTTTGTTTTTATGATGTTTTGATGTGAAAAAAAGAGAATTGATAAAGCTGTTGCTAAAAACACTTTTGTATTCCTGTAAAAACAAAATTTGCTAATAAAATCGCTTTTATTCCAATAATTTAGAGAAATAACCCATTGTTTTGTTCTCGTTAATGGCACGTCAAAGTTTTACGGTTGTGTAAATTGGGCCTAGTCATTTCGCTTACGACGCATGCGTATCTTACTTTGCTATGGTAATCTCGAGATTGTTTACAAGCGGGAAGGTTTAAAAAGACCCATCAGCTATGTCAGTAAGAACTGTTTGATCAAAACAAAATTAAAATAATTAAGCGCTGTAATGGTTTTCGTGGTAAAGTCCATCCGCGTTATTGACCCCTTCGCTGTTATTTTCTTCGCGGTAATGTCTTTAGCGGTAAATCCTATGCGCGGTAAAGTCCATGAGCAGTAAAGTCCATGCGCGGTAACGGTGGCGCGGTAACCGTTTCGCGGTAATGGACTGCGCTGTACAGACCCCTACCCAATAAAACTATACAACCAAATTTCCAAACTAATTGCTACTGTAGCATGCGTACATGAATAACAACACGGGTATAGCCGGTATAAAATGCGAAACGGTAAATTACATGTGCACTGTATTCGATTTAGTCGATTTGCTCTTCCGTTTAACTTCAACAGCTAAAATAACTGTTCAAAATTAGCTAATTAAAAGGCGATCAAAGCAGGCGTGCAACCACACACGCAGACCATTACAATTTACAAGTGTTTACTCAGATTAAATAGCAAGTACAACAATAAATTATTGAATTTTTATTATATTAATGAAAATGAAATGCATGAAACCATATTAAATTAAAGAAATTTATTAAGGAAATGTTTATTAAAAAATATAAATGTTAGGGTCACACTATTCAGCGGAAGCTTTCTGCTGCCGTCAAAGTTTCACCGGAACGGAAATTGAGTTTTTGAATTTACAAATTTGTATCAATGGAGCTCTCTACAACTAGAATTATGAAACAAAAGACGTCTACCCTATCTCTATCTCATTTGTGCTACACTTTCCAGCCAACCAAATAAATACTGTATTTGTTTTTTATACAACAAATACAGTATTTATTTGGTTGGCCGGAAAGTGTAGCACTGAGCGGCACGAACGAACATAGCTAATTTGAATCTGTAGAATAAGATAATTCTACTAAAATTTAGATGGCGGCAGTAATTTCTTTAATAAAAATAATATAGTTACACTTTTCGCCCGGCCAAGTAAATATTGTATTTGTTCAACAAAGAACAAATACAGAATTTGTTTGGTCGGGTGGAAGTGGGAGTGTATGTATATCTTCTATCCTTTTTGGGTAGAACTTTTGTCCCTGTCTAATCTAACGGGAGAAATCGCCATTAATCATTAAATATTAGAGACCCTATGGTCTGTTTCATCAAGCAAGATAGTAAATTATAAATCGCACAGTGGATATTTTCAAAACAGATTCGAATATTGGATGTGCGAATATACTGCGTAGTTTATTTTATAAAACTTAACTATATTCTATACACAAACATATAGTTTTCAAACCTGTTGTAAAAATATTTACTGTGCGATTTCCGCTAAGCGTCGTTCAGGCAAATGCAATCTACTGCGAAAAAGATCCTCTTTCCACACTTGTTAGGAAAATAGATATTTCGACTTTTTCGATAATCTTTAAAAAAGTGGATCAAGATTTTGAGTGGCGTCAGTTAAAGTGGACAGATTTAGATAAATACAGAATTCCCCGGGGGGACTTTTTAAAATTATTTTCTATTTTGTGACTCTTATAAGCTCATAATCACACGAATTTTGCGTGTTCTTATAGGCCCATAAGAGGTATGTACTTTTTTTTTCTTTTGGGTTGGCAACAGACAAAAGCCTATCTCTTGACGTTTTCCGTGCAAATGTCAATGTCGCTTTAAAGTTGAATTTTCTACAAAATTTTGTGTTTAGGTTATTGCAGCGAAAAAAAGAAGACATGACTATAAAATATATCAAAATATCATTTTTTCGTAGAAGTTTAAACATGGCGAAAACTGTAATGCCAACCCGAAATAAAATTTCCTAAATCAGTCATCAATTTTAATGTAAGTTTTTTTTAATTTTAGAGCAAAATATAAATAAATGTATAAAGCACTTATTTCATAACACGTTCTTAGCGCCTAGTACTTAAGAAAACTCGCCGCAAGCGGCTCGTTTTCTAAACTTGTACTCGTGTACGTATGTTATGACTCTATTACTTTAATATACTGTTAAAGGTAAACACCCTGTATAAACTATATAAGGTTTTCTTGTAAATTCTACTTTATGTAAATAAATGTATGCAGAAATTAATTCATTTTGCAGTAATAAATTTTCTAAAGAAATTGCTATTGGAAGAGATTATACCAGTTAATTATAAAAAAGGTAGCTGTAATGTAATATAACGTGTAGTAAATTAGTATTTATTTTCCAACGCCTACCACAACTACGTAGGTATTTGTAAAATTTATTGTCCACAATAGGGGTGGCCGGGGCTAGTTGTCGCAGGGTTAAGTTGTCGAAGTGCTTGTATCTCAAAAAGTTAAATAGCTTTCTGCACCAAACCGAGATTAACCTCCGCGTTACAAAAGTGACATTTATCATTTGTAAACTTAAAAGCAATAAGTTAAAAGAGCAGCAATTCAATCTAAAAAATGTCAAAATTAAAGGGTCCAGTAATTTTTTTGTGGTAAATATTTTTTCTTATTGTAAGGGATTTAAAATATTAAGATAAGAAAATTATATGTATATTAATAGTTTAAGGTGTATATTATTTGTTGATATTGTCTAGGAGTGTTTATTCGTTAATTAGACAGTACTTGATACATAAGGTAAAATTGACCACTGGGGCTAGTTGTCGCATTTGGTTTGGGGCTAGTTGTCGCATGATATGGAGATATGTTCATGGTATAACATTTCATTTTGCATTTTTATTATTCAAAACTGTGTTTAAAAGTGAAACTTAATAGGATAGCAAATAAAATCGTTTATTAAATTAAATTTAAAAAAAAAAATAGAAAAAATATTATTTCATTATAAAGTTGACAATTTTGGTACAAGAGTAAAAAGTTAGATAACAATCGGCTTTGGGGAAAGCACATGTCTTATTAGTTATTTATATTTTTTTTAAATACCTTTATATTTCTTCAAAAAAATATACTTTAAGAGCCGCGACAACATGCCCCGTGACGGGGCACGTTGTCGCATTTGTCGAGACTTCATAAAAAAAATCATAACTCTAATACCCTGTAAATTTTTCCATGTTTTATCTTATAATAATATTACTGAAACATGCAGCTAAAATTACCATTTGGTCAATTAATAAAAAAACAAAAATAAAGGTAAAAACTGACTTTGAATGAAAAGTGCGACAATTAGCCCCGGTTACCCCTATACGTTTCTAAACACAGAAAAAGAAAAATATACCGAACCAAACTAAAACACTTGAAGCTGGTTAGCGGTCCCTGTGGCAAAGGCCATTTAATCCAGAAGTAGAAGAAGAAAAACTTCAGTTTATATGTAAATGTGTGTGATTATGAAGACATTGCAAATTCTAGTAAAGGATATGTAGCTTTTGTAAGTTCTAATGTATATTAAATTACACATACCTATAGGCCTAGTAACATCTAACAATATCTTTTTGAGAAATATTTTGTTAGTAAAAAACATATTTAGTTTTTAAATCATATTATTTACTGTATTCTGCACTTATAAATCTATAAAATATAGAACTATATGATTAAAGTGCCGCTACTGGCAAAAGCCCGTTGAAGACGATTCAATGTCCAGTTAGTTGAAGAAATGAACTTTTCATTGGTGCTGCTGAAATCGAAAGTTTCAGCGTTGAATAAACGAATTCTTCTTCCTTGACCACTTTTATATTTTTTTTATTGATTCCTAATTAGTTTAAGTTTATTACTCGGCCATCACGCAAATTTTTGTTGATATTTTGATCACTTTTGCCTTATCATACAAGACTAAAAAATTCCCATTATTAATATGGAAATATAACAATTGTTATTGCTAGAATAAGGTTTTTTCACTACCAGCCTAAAAGCACATCTTTATTACTGTTATTTTCATTGGTAGAAATATTATTTCTCTACCTATGACGTCAGAGGTTCTAAAAATAATGAAATTGCACCATGGTTAATAATGAATTTTTATTCAGCTGTTTTGGCATCTGACGTTTTACTTAATTATTAAATCACATTGCTATTATAAGTGTCTTTAGGCACCAAATTTATTTATTGCATGATAAATTAAAAAATATTAACTAAATTAGTACCTATAAAACATGTTTTACAAAACATTTCGAAAAGTAAAAATCATTGGTCTATCATATTCAACTATAGATTATACAACCCATATATTAACGTAAGAATCATAGATTACTAGAGGTACAACCCCCATATATTGATTTTTGAGGCAATAGATTCTCCCTCACAGTTTTCTCCTGTCCCATTATTTCTGGAGGAGTACCAGAATCATCACTTTACATTTCACTTTCTATTTTTATATATTTTATTACACTTAACACGGAAACATTTTCTAACTTAATAATTTTAGCAGATCACAAGAAAATTTCTGCCAGAAATGTCAAGTTATTCATTTGTTTTTTTAATGGCCGCTAACGGCCAGCGTAATATTTTAAATTTATAAGCTTTTTCATTAAATTTTAGTAAAATAAATAAATAAATAGCTAATTAATTGTACTGGTAGTGAAAAAAATACTATATTTTCCACGTGAGTGAAGATTTAACATTTTGGACCGCGTCTTGCGGGCTTCGCGCTGCGCGCTCATCCCGCAATTTGACGCAGGTCAAAAATGTTAAACTTCTCTCACTTGGTAAATAATATACTATTCTTGCAAGATACCTAATGTAGCAATAACAATATAGTATATTAAAATACTAGTTTCATAACATACGTTTTTAGCGCACGAGTACAAGTTTAGAATACGAGCCACTTGCGACGAGTTTTCTAAAGTACTAGTGCTCTAAAAACGTGTTATGAAACGAGTGCTTTATACAATTTTTTCTATTTTGCTCTAAAATTAAAAAAACTTACATTTAAATTGATGACTGATTTAGGGATTTTTGTTTTGGGTTGGCATTACAGTTTACACTATGTTTAAAATTCTAAGAACAAATGATATTTTGATATATTTTACAGTCATCTCTTCTTTTTTCACTGCAATTAACCAGTCCACAATTTTAACACGGTAAAAAATAACCCAAACACAAAATTTTGTAAAAAATTAAACTTTAAATCGATGATTGACATTTGCACGCAAAACGTCAAGAGATAGGCTTTTGTATGTTGCCAACGCAACAAAAAAAAAAGTATAGACCTCTTATGGGCCTATAAGAACACGCAAAATGCGTGTGATTATGGGCTTATAAGAGTCGCAAAATAGAAAAACAACCTAAATGTAAGGATGTCATATCGTAAAGTCTATTGTTTTTTCGGTATGTCATCCTGGAATCTAGAACAAGTTATATAACCTCATATAACTAATTATAGGATCCTATAATTACCCTAAGAGGCTGCTCTGAGTGTTAAAAAAAAATCTGCTAACATAAAATTTTTCAATATCACACAGCCTCGAGTAAAATAATAATAATAATAATAATAATTTATTCTTCAAAAATACCATATACATAGGTGTAGAACAAGTCTGCCACAAATATAAGTAATACAAAATATACAGGGTTATTCAGAAATAACACTTGATACGGAATGTTCATACCGTATCTAGAGCTAAGGGAACGTTCAAGTATTACTTAACGCAAATTTTGATCATATCCCACACCCTAAAGTGTCTTTACCTCAGATTTTTTGACGTTCCCTCATTCTATAGTTCTATTAGGATACAAAAAACTTTTATTTGAAATATTTTGTCGTCCTTTTTGCTTTCTCATTTTAAAAAATTTTCAAAATTTCGGAAAGCCTTGTAGTTGTGCAAAAATTTTCAATTTTTTTTTTTGGTGAACATTGGGGTGCAGCAAGGGGGGAAAATGGTGAAAAATACTTTTTTTAGACTTACCGCAGCATCCTATGCAACCACTTTTTCACTGATGGATCAAAAGCCATAACGCAATAAAATCGATTACAATTTCATAACTAAAGTTTATTTTTTTAAGGTATAGTTATTTTAAATTTGCCGCTAAATACTCCACAAAGTCCGATTTACACTGAAGCTTGTTTTGAATGTCAAAATAACCAAAATTTATAATGTTTGTTTACTTACTTTGTTTTTATGATGTTTTGATGTAAAAAAAGAGAATTGATAAAGCTGTTGCTAAAAACACTTTTGTATTCCTGTAGAAACAAAATTTGCTTATAAAATTGCTTTTATTCCAATAATTTAGAGGAATAAACCATTGTTTTGTTCTCGTTAATGACACGTCAACGTTTTACGGTTGTGTAAATTGAGCCTAGTCTTTACGCTTACAACGTAATTTCGAGATTGTTTACAAGCGGGAAGGTTTAAAATAAATATACCTTAAAAAAATAAACTTTAGAGGGAGAATTCTCCAAGTTCGTTTCTTATATTTACCGTATTTGCTTACTCTTTGATTTGAGTAACCTTACCTTTTTATTATATTACATAAACGTTCAATCTACTATAATTTTCGTTTTAATATTGTACGCTTTCTGAATAATTATATCTTACCTTACGCTAAGTAATAGGATATTAGTAATACTTACGTGTCTAAGTCTAACACTGTAGACTATGTTATAATGAGGTCGATATACTTAATGATTTATTTGATACAAACTTAATAATATTCAGCCATTCTTTTGTAACGGGCGTGACATTTTTACACTGAAAACACAAATATTTCTCAATCTAAAACTATATTTAAAATTCTTTTAAATGTATATTACTTGCAATAGGAACTACTTTCCTCATGTCAAGTATCATTGTAAAGCTGATTGTTTAAGGTTTCACGTATGAAACTCCACTTCCTTATTACTTACCTGTGTGTTATAGAAGAACCTTGACAAAATTTAGTATCTATTATATACGAAAACATTCAAATTTATAATAAAAAATAATTGTATAAGATAATAATATTAGGTATCGTATCTAATAGTGAATTGTTGCGGACCCTATACATACCGGTGAGTATTAATTACGACAACCATTTCTCAGTGTATTACACATATGTGGTCTTGTATTATTATATACACTGTAAATTGTACAGTATATATGGTATACATACACCCATGTGTATGTGGAATATTTATACAGTAGAGGAAAGTCGCCTAATTTCGGATACCATTTACAATGTATTCAATATTTAATACTCGGTATTACTTTTTGATATTTTTTTTATATAACCAGATACAACTTATTATAGCGAACCATGATTTATTATAAAAGCAATTTTATTACAGTTTATTTTTTCCAAAAAACACGGTTAAAAAAAATCAGCGCATTTTTGTGCATTTGAAAAAGGGCTCCTAATTTCGGACATATCCGAAAAAATTTTTTCAAGAGTAGATCTGGATCCCATTGCTTATGTTTCTTGTTATTCCTTCACATTTAAGACGTAATTTAATCATTAAGCGATTTTCTACGAAATACTATAGGAACTATAATTTTAGATTCCCAATTTCGAATATCTTAGTATCTTAGGTAATTTTCGTTTTTTCAAAATTGTTTATCTTAGTTTGTTGTATCATTATAAAAATAATAATTAATGGTTGGTTATCCTGAATAAAAATTACCTTGCGGATATCCGAAATTGGGAATCAAATGCACAAAAATGGTCTGTTTTTCTTTCTGCTTTTTAGATTAGAAATTTGTAGCATGTTTACGTTTTCAAATTGCTTAATTATGAATAGTGGATCAACTTAACTAACATCATAACTTACCCAAGACAGAATCACGAACTTTTATAACGATTATTTCTAAAATAAACAAGCATAATAATGCAACTGAGCACAAAACTGCCATTTGCAATATAAACGATTTGTGCTGCCATTTAAAGGGGAGAAGCTCTACCGTTATCATATTACAGGACGGATTTAGTTTGACTTTTGGCTTCACATAAAAGTAGGTTTCTGTTTACCTTTGCAGACAGTATCTTAAAAACACCACTATCCGAAATTTGAAAACCATCCGAAATTAGGCGCATTTCCTCTAAATAAAAGTAAAAAACGGTCCATGTATTTTATTTATTCTATTTTCCAGAATTTTATCTATATTGTTGCTTTAACAAATGCAAAATTTTTACTATTGACGCAACTAGGCTATTTCTATATCTAATATTTCACTAACTAGAGCTGCAAATCTAGTGACATATAAGAAATACACTATAAGAGAAAGTCAAATGATAGAGATAGAAAACTATTGTACCGCCATTAGCGGTTGTTTTTTAAAATTCACTAAATTCACGGTCAACGACAGCCGATAATACAGATAACCTACGGAAGTCGGTAATAAAGATTACTATTGCTTTCCCAAATCAATTTTGTAAAAATGGGGAAAAGCTCTGTATTTTTATTTAAAACTATAAGTTTATTCACCAAAAGATAAAACAAATTTTTAAAGTCTAACAAGTGGGTTATCTAACCCGCACATTAATTAAAAATAACAATATATGAATCGAAATTTTAATTAAATGTAAAATTTGTTAAACTTTAAAAATATGAAATTTTATCTTTTGCTAAATAAACCTATACTTATAATTAAAAAAAAAACACTTTGCTTTGATTTTTATATATTTTATTTTAAACGTAAATAGGAAATTAAAACAATTATGTCGTACTTTTAACAGTTAACTTTTTATTATAAATAAATATATATGAGGAGTAAACATTTGCCTTCATATATAATTGAGTGTCATACACAATATACCTACCAGAGCACATTTGCAAAGTTTTTATAATTAGTATTCCTACATTTAACAGATAAACAATATGAATCAGTTAAACCGATAAGCTTCTCTGGCCAGAGGCTATCCCAGCCCTAAACAGCTGTTTAAGGCTAGCTCAGTCAAACTGATAAGCTCTTTTCGATAGGGGCCATCCCTGCCCTAAACATATCAGTAAAAATGGTAAGAAGCTTTTTAGGGCATTTGTCCTAGCCCTAAACAGCTCAGTCAAATCAATAAGTTTTTTTGTGTAGGGGCTGTCCCTGCCCTAAATAGCTCAGTCAAAATAATAAGAAGCTTTTCAAGACAGGGTTAGTCCCTGCCTTTAGTCATTTTATTTAACTTGGCACTATTAATGTTTTTGACCCACACATTAAATAAGTTTGCATCACTAGGAAAACGGTGACGTTTACTTAACTGATCCTTGCAAAACGGTACAATACACATTTTGTATTAGACATCACAATAAAAGTTCGGTATAAAAGCACAATAAATTGCAAATCACGAGTAAAATTTCACGAGTAAAATTTCAATTGTTTTGACAGATATACCACCCCTCACCCCACTCCCACTAAACAATCAAGTTCATATACAGCTGGCGCCATCGCTCAGTCGTACCTAGAAGCCAAAACACAGGTTCGGGTCCTGAATAATTTTCACGGTCACGTATTTGACTTTCTCTTATAGTGTATTTTTTATATGTCTAGTGAAAACCTTCTAAAATGTAATACATATTATTGTTACTTAAGTAACTATCTATGTACCGCCCTCCCATGAGAAGTCCTCTAATTATGAATAATGTTATTCGAATTCTAGAGTGCACTTTTACCCCTTTGCAGAAATTCATATTTAAAATGACCTGAAACTTTCTTATATTAAAATTGTTTTCCAAATCCCAAATACAGTGCGGTCCAGCCTTTTAACTTTTGAACGAGTTGAGATATCGACTTCAAATTTAGAACTCTTAAATAAGACAACTTAAACTATCTTTTAGCATATATTTTATATTTTCAGCTCTTACAATGTGGGCAGGGGGGCATGGGGGACATTTTTTTAAATGGAAAGGGGGGTCGTATGATACATCATTTTAAAGCTTATAAAATTCTCTATTTAAACTAACATTTTTAAATTTTTTAAAAATGTTTTTTAAGGTTTTTATTTTTCAATTTTTTGTGCTAAAACATTTGAAATTTTAAGTTTTTTTTATAAATTTTTATTTATGTTAACTAAAATTAGTTTAAAAGTATAATTAACATTTTTTATGATGAAATTAGGCATTTTTAAAAAACTATTTGTTTTTTTTAGCGGAGTTTTGACATTATTACCTATTTTCAACCCCATTTTAAACCCAAAAAAAAAATTGTTTTTAAATTTAAAAATATTGAGTTAAATGGAGAATTTTATAATGTTTAAAATGATGTATTACACGACCCCCCTTTCCATTTAAAAATATTTGCCCCCCTACCCACATTTTAAGAGCTAAAAGTATTAAATATATGCTAAAAGATAGTTTAAGTTGTCTTATTTAAAAGTCCAAATTTGAAGTCGATATCTCAACTGGTTCAAAAGTTAAGAGGGGGGGGGGGTGACTTTTGGACCGCTCTGTATAATTATAAGTAAAAAGTTTGACCCAAATTTGAAAGTTTTCCACTTCCATTTTTTTAA
This sequence comes from Brachypterus glaber, assembly GCA_958510825.1. NCBI lineage: Eukaryota > Metazoa > Arthropoda > Insecta > Coleoptera > Kateretidae > Brachypterus > Brachypterus glaber. The sequence continues at coordinate 6,274,255 of OY294044.1, read as the reverse complement.
CAAATTCTTTGCTTGTAGTAGAGTAGATATAATAGATAAAATAATACACTTTTAGTCAACTCTACATTACTTTTATTCTTTTTCTTTTAAATTACAATCTCAAAAATATAAAAAGAATAAAAGTAATGTAGAGTTGACTAAAAGTGTATTATTTTATCTATTATAAAAAGTTCGAAACTTTTCTATAGTAAACTACTTTTATCACCCTTTCGCGTGGATCGTCACAAATTTAAAAAAAGTTTTAATTGAAGAAGCATGCAGAAATGTAGTCCATTTCCGTTGATATGCGAAAAAGTACTTTTTAATTAGATTAAAAAGTGTCTCGTTTATATTAAATTGAAATATTTAAGTTCGCTATCAGTTTTAATTGGTAGATTAATTGAAGTCTTCCTGATCAAATATTGGAATCTATTTTTATTTTTGAAGAAATAACTTCTTAGCTGGAAGAAAGTGGTTTTTCAGACAAGGTAGGAGGCTCAAAAAAGTTCAAGTCCAAGGATGTAGGTTCGGCCATAACCGAGCCATGACGCATAAAATTTTTTTCGACTGCTCTATTTTTATTGAGAATGACCATAATTTTTTATAATTTTTATTGTTTTTGTATTTATTTTTGTTATTCTTAATAAATAAACTTTTGAGTGTGAAGGTCTAAAACTGTCACAATATAAACTATAAACATTTTATAAATAAATAAAAAAGCAATACAATTAAAGCACAAAATAAACTTTTTACACGAGGGCAAAAATATATTTTTCTTATCAATTTAAAGGCGCAGAATCCGAATTTGACCTTAAAAAAATCCAGCACGACTTATTTTATAATTTTAGTACAGGCAATTATGCAAATTTAAAACTAATTTACAAAAAATAATTAGCGCATTATATACATATACTATGGTCTGTTTCATCAAGCAAGAGAGTAAATTAAAAATCGCACAGTAAATATTTTTACAACAGGTTTGAATAGCATACGTTTGTGTAGAATAGAATATATTTATATTTTATAAAATAAACTACGCAGTATATTCTCACATCCAATACTTGAATCTGTTCACTGAGCGATTTTTACTCTCTTGCTTTATGAAATAGACCATATCTATATTATATTACATAACTAGTGTGGAAAGTGACATATTTCATCGATCCCGAAAAAATATGAAGTTTCTTATTTTAAAAAATTCTAATTTTTATTAATTTTTAAGAAAAGCACAAAATAATTACAAATAGCATACATATTTATATATGTAGGTATGTCACACGGAAAATATGATTTTCATTTAGATTTAGTTTTCTTGGTTTTATATTTAATACAATACATAGCTCTTTAATGGGTTGCCTATTCCTAAATAAATGCAAACTTGAGTTTGCTAATTAATTTATTTTTCCTGGGTATGCTGCCATATAAGACAGTAAAATTGTACTGTTTTACATTTCATAAGAAAAATACCTTGTATTTTGATGTTTTTTATGTAATGTAAGGTAACTAAATAAAAAATTAAGTAATTTTTATAAGATCTAGACAGTAATGGTCAAAATAGTAACGTTATAACTATAGTTTCTATTTTTGACATGAAAAACAGAAATATTTGGTGGTGAAAGGTGGAAAATGGTTTATAAAACAAGGTGAATCAAATTCGTAGAATCTACGAGGTAAATATATAAATAAAATTAGGCAAACCTCCATAAATAGAGGATCGTAGGAAAAATATATTTTCAACTCTTAAATCCACAGTTTTACGGTAACCTAAAAATGTTGGTCCTAGGACCTTTACGGTCTCTAACTAAGGGCACTTAAATTTTAAATTTAATTTTTTACTTAAAACGAGTTTAAATCAGGAATATTTATAGGAAAGTAAAACATAAAAGGCGTCCTTTTTATGCCGTAAACTCTAATTTACTGCCAAAGTAAAATAAGCTAACAGTTTTTTGTGTTTTCTAAGAAACTAACCAATTTAAGATTTCAATTTCTGATCTAAGAGGCTTCAACTGATAATAGTTTATTATCGACGTTTTATAGAAAGCGTATGTTGACCAAAGTCAATGTATGTCAGCTTTTCTAAGATAACAAGTTCAATTTGCATTACATACTTACATACATACTGGTATGCCATGACATTGGCAATCAAAAGTAACTCAATGCAAGTGCAATAAAAAATTCACATTACATATTATTATGCAGATTTTATAAGAAAACACATAAAACATTCTTTATTCGATTGTTTGTAACGCATCGTAATCGAACGAAAAATCTTTTTTTATCCAATACATACAGATAATAAGACAATTTCCAGCTTTATTTTAAATAGATAAACTCAATAATAATCCCCGCTTGGCTTTTACTTTATTGAGTTGATAATTATTTATTTTACCCACTCAACTGTCACTTGTCAAATTATTTTCTTGTAAATGTCATTAAAATTTTTAATAAAAATATGAATTCCTAAGCTATTTATTGGATAAAACCTTGTATGGCACTCATGGGTAAACCGATATTGCCCACTAGTACCATAAATAACTATTTTCTTAATTTTCGTATTCATTTAAAGTATTATGAAACGTCAAGAAGAAAATGTGGAAAAAATTAGTGTTAAAAATATCGGTCCGTCTTTCTGTCCGTTGTTTGTATGTATACGTTAAAACTTTGGACTTTTGCCTTAGGATCATTAGTTTCCGAGATATAGTGATTTAAGGTACCTTTTTCACCCATTTAGAAACGGTATCCGTTTCGGCTTGGGTATTTTTAGATACCTTTTTTTAATTTTTTTGGTCTTTAGGAACCAGATACAGTTTATTTATTTTTCAATATACATTATAATATCCGATAAAGACAACAAACAACAACCATGCCCTAAGTGGGAT
>OY294044.1:6227278-6271197 GCA_958510825.1 Brachypterus glaber | reverse complement strand
TCGAAGTAATCCTTCATGTATTTTTATTTAAAGTTAGTGAAAATGAATATTTAAACAATGCGGAAGATATTGTAACTGTTATTTTCTACAATTACGCATTTATAACGTTTCGATGGACATCGAAGACTTAGTATGACATGTAAGTTAAGTTTTTCTGTTTCTTAGAATATTTCTAAGATATAATTATTGTTTTAGCACCATTACTAGACCATTAATTACTATTTCTATACCATTAATATGGAATTACATTAATTTAAGTTGAAGTTTATTTTGGTATATTTGATATACAAGTTCTCCGCATGGAGTGATGTTCTGTTGGAACATGGTTCTGTATTTTTCGGCATAGATAAATTCTATATGACCGTCTAGCAGACAATTTTATATTGGACATAATTTTCAAAAGTATATTTTATCCCGGACAACATTTTCAATAATACATTTTATCCTGGAAGATGATTTTTCCAAAGTAGATGGGACAGCCTATATTTTTTTTTTCTTTCATTTGAGAAATGAATTCATCAGCATAGGGGAGACTTGCACAGATGGAGACGATGGAATTCATACCTCATGGATTTTGCAGAAACCAGCTAAGTACTCATTCTGAAAACTTTTGAAAGCAATATTTCATATTTAAAATTCTTTTATTTCAATATTCTTATAACTGTAAACTTTATCAGATCTGATATAGTATTGTTTAATACTATATGCCCTTCTGGCTTTTGTTCATTTTTAGGTACTTATTTTTTTAAAACATTTAATCTCATTTATTAATTATTAAATATCATACTTTTGATTAAATGATTTCTAATTTAAGCATGACTTTTATACACTGCAAGAAATGATTGCTGTTTACATACATTTCTTGGTGCTTGCTGAACTTCATGTTTTCTTTATACATTTAAGTCGAATGATTTCTGAATTTAGTAATTTTTATTAAGATTTCTTTAATTATATCTTAATATAATTACACATATTTTTTATATATATTAATACATTACTTGATGTGCTTTCATTAAGTTTATTTATAATAAATTTCTCAAATGAATTATCTTATTTTATTTAGGGGTTATATTTTCTCAAACTGAAAAGCTTAAGTATTTACACTAGGTTGTTACTTACCTAAAGGAGTAAAAGCTAAAGTAACTGGCGCCCCTAACAACATTAATCAATTCTTTCTATTTTTCCCTTGCCCATACCCATTGCTCCGCTGTCAAAACTAGCCGTTGGCAGTGAACGTATTAATTACGGTACAGTATTTTTCACAAAAAAAAACGGATTTTTAAAAATATCTCAAGATCGGTACATCCTAGAAAAAAATGGTTCTATATAAAAATAAAGAGGACCAAATTTACATCAAATTTTGTTTTATGTATTTTTTTTTTGTACGACTTATAGCTAATTCACGGCACCGCCTTAAATTTTCCACTTTAAGTTTTTAGATTTTTTTTTTTGATAGATACACTAAAATTAATTTTAATTCAAGTAGCTTTGTATTAAGAAAGAAATAATGACATAATTACAAATTTTGAGTTATCAAACGGGCTCTGGAGACATGTATTGCTGTTTTTCTTTCCCTTCTTAAGCTAGGGAAAAGCCTTGGTTTAATAAAAAAATCAAACTAAAAATACAATATTTTTCACAAAAATTTAAAAATTACTGTGTTTTTAAGGTTCCTGAAATTAAATCTGATAATAAAAAAAACTAACTTCACCCCCGCAGGGGTGAGGGGATAAATACTTTTAAATGTTTTCAATATTTTCGTTAAAATTTGTATATAGGTCTCGATATAGGTGTTTTTGAGGTCGACAAAACTAAATCTGACAATAAAATTTTTATGAGTTTTATGAGTTTCAAATTTTAAGACGATATCCCAACTCGTTCAAAAGTTAAGAGGGGGTGACTTTTGGACCGCTCTATATAAAAAAGAATAATTTCTAGTCTCTGGCAATTTCTTATTTTTCCAACGAACTAACAACTCTTCTCTCTAGAATACGCATACGGTTAATATAAAGTATCGCCAACATCTCGGTTTGTTTGTAAACAAATAGTAGGTATATTCAGGCCTGAACAATATCAATTATCAGTAACTGTTATTGTTGTCTCTGTTAGAACAAAGCTGTGCGAGTAAGACAGACAAATGTATATGTTGGCTACGTTTTTTTCAGTTTTTACAAATGAAATGCCTATTCTAGAGAGAAGAGTTATTAGTTCGTTGTATTTTTCAGATACGTCGCGACATTTCGAAGTTTTCAAGGTTGGTTTTGTTATAAAATCCAAGTCGTTTGAACCCTTATTATGAAACAACCCTTGTGGATACAGGATATTGACCTTCATAAATAAGTCTGCATGAAGTCTGGAATGAGAACTCTACATAAACTAATGAAGCAATTGATCCTTTTTTAAAAATAGGAAAAGACGGGTCTGATAAATTAAAGGAAGGATTTTAAAAGATTTACTTTGTGTTTGTAAAAGTATAAACAAAACAAAAAAACTTAGACTAAGCAAAATAAAATACCAAAATAAATTAAAATCTATTGCATACACGGATAAAAATATATGGTTATTACTACAATAACATAATATATTATTTATTACCAAGCTTCAGATATATGATTTTAAAATAACATAATTATTTAACATCAATGAATTGTATATTCATGGTAAAAAATACATCAATGGACTGCCGTCTATTTAGATTAGATAAAGAGAGAAGTTCTACAGAAAGAGATAAAAGTATAATTATTATTGTTTTAATATAAAATTACAGATATTTTAGGTAAAAATAACGTTTTAGATTATATTTTAAATTACATTAAGGTAAGATATTTGTTTTCCTTAAGTAAAAAACTATTTTTTTTTATTTTTACACAGCTATGTGCCCTACTACGCTAGAAAGTAGTAACTCCATTTGTCGCATAGCAGCCTTTTCAAAATATTACATCAGGGTTGACGTCAAAACGTCGCTAGGCGACAAATGGAGTTACTGCTTTTTAGCTTAGTAGGGCAGAGTAGGTCTAAAGTTTCCTAGGGAACTTATGACCTACTCGTTAATTTGACAATCATTATAATAATAACCCCGTTGTGTGTAAAGATTTTGTACTTGTTTTTGTGTTTAATAAGCTGTTTTATGTATTCTTTAATAATTTTGCATATAATGCACATTTTTTGTTGCACTGTGATAAAATCCAAATATAATATTATTAGGGAATTTTCTTTTTGGGTTGGTATTGAAGACCTAAATTTATGTTGCCTAACGTATTGGACTGCTGTCCATTAAACTTGATAAACAAATAATTGGTCTATATGTGAAAAAAAAATAATTAATTTTTATTAATCACAATTAAACATTTATTTACCAAAAATATTGCATAATTAAGGTAAGTAACCAACTCAATTACCAAAATTAAACTTTTTAATTGGCTGGAGCTAATTAAACAATTATATTAAGAAAACTATTTGCCACTAATATTCTTGACCTCTACTTTGTTATACTTTTTAATTGTGATTATTAAAATTATATTAGCTACAAATATATTTTTTCTTGGTGTAAAGGATTTTTTAAATAGAGTTAATATTACTTTTAAATATCTACGAAATATAATTTTAAATTTTGGGGTTAAGTTTGTGGTTATTAGGACAAAATAAAAGGCTTATTTTAAATTTTCAGACGTTTCGAAGGCATTTACTGCTCTCTTCCTCTGAGCATATTTAAAAACTACATCCAAATAAGCATTATTTTTTGTCCTGATAACCACAAAACAGAATTTAAAAGAGTTATTATGGATGATTCTAATTATTCTACATTCATGATTCTAATTTTAAGATATTAAAATTACTACAAAAATAATGGAACAAGCAACTGCCAGGAGTTCATATTTTTATATCTGCTATAAAAATAGGATAATGTTGAAGCAATTTCTGCCTGCAATACGATTTTAAAAGATAAAAGCCTTTTATAATGGGCTAATAATGCATATTAAAGAATATATTTTCATTTAAAAAAACATTAAATTTAAAAATTAAATAATGACGTTTGTGTCAAATACTTTTATCTGATTTTAGGTGGCTTCAACATTCGACTGTCTCTGACTGTACGAGAGTTATCGCTCTCGCTTCGGTCTCGTTACGGGCGAGAGGCCTCTCGTTATCGTTACAGCGATACGATATTTTTCCACCTCTCGCTATCGTTCTGTTCAACGATAACGAGAAGATAGCGAGACGATAGGCCTTAGGCGGCAACACTACTTATATTATAAAGAACTTTCACTTTCGGGTTTAGACCGTGTTAATGGATTTTCACTTTCCGACGTTTCGTCTCTTACTACTAGAGACATCTTCAGGGATTAATCTGAAACTGAAACTGAAACTGTTTCAGTTTCAGATTAATCCCTGAAGATGTCTCTAGTAGTAAGAGACGAAACGTCGGAAAGTGAAAATCCATTAACACGGTCTAAACCCGAAAGTGAAAGTTCTTTATATCTTAATGGCCGTGAAAGCTTAAAATCTAAAACTACTTATATTATAAGGCTGATTCAATCATAATTATCACTAACCAAACTAAGCCGTTCTGGCTTTTGATTGGCCAAAAAGAAAGATGGCTACCCATCTGACCAACAAAAAGGAGAGACTTGCTTAGTTTAGTTAGTGATAATTATGCCTGAATTAACCTGTAATACCCTGGCTTTTTTCAGTGGTTTCCCCACTGAAGAAGGTGCCTTCAGCATCGGGTTTACTTCCTCCCCCTTTCCTTTTTTTTTTTTTTTGTAATACCCTGGCTGTAGTTATAATTTAATTACAATTTTGAATAAAAATAACTTTCCTAAAAAGAAAATACCTACCATATTTTCGAGCTATGACCTTTCTAAATTAATAATAATAATTAAGATAATTTTAAATTAAAATTGTGTATTATTATTTATTGAAACTGAAAATTTAATTAATGATCAAAGTTAAAACAAATAAACGTTTAAATCACTCTTACATTCAAATTTATTCGACTGAAGAATTTAACGGACAGTTTAATTTAAATGGTTTAAAATAAATTTAAAAGAAAAAAAATCCGAAACAAAGGCAATAACAACACAATAAATAAATGGTGTAAGTTTAAAAGTAAAATTATAAACTCCACTTCACTTCAAACCAATTTAAATGTTTACTTTCCTTTATTTTAACATTCTTATACAAAATTTTTGAAACATTATTTTGTTTTTTAGACAATTTTAGTCTTTACTGTTTTACTTTAGAAAACCATTTTAAATTCATAGAGATTTAAGATTATTACACGGAAAAAAAAATTATAGCTAGGAGCGCTATAACACACATACCAAGCAAATTATAATCGCTTATTATATAAATACAAGGCTTTCTCTTACAATTATGGCAGTCAGTGTAAAAATTTATATGAAATACTTTAATTGTTTAGTGGATAATAAAATATAACAAATAGTATGGCATTTATAGCTTAAATAGATTTAATTATTGTCCGTGCTAATAATTTTTATAATATAATAAAATTTCTGTAAATTTATAATAGTGCCTGTAATAAATATAATCGTGTCTGTAATATATATAATCGTTTCCAATTTATTTTTAACATTATTAGTTATTGTGTCCCTTATAATCTATAGCTTTAATCACTATAATTTGTCACTGTTACCAAATATCTTATAATGTATAGCGCAGAGCCCACTAATTTCTTTCCGTGTACATGGATTACAATTGACTTTCTCAAATTTAAATTTTTTTTGGAATACTTCACTTCGTGATATTGTCGACGATATGTAAAAAAATATGCCTGATGAAAGTATAGTATATTAAAGTACTAGTTTCATAACATACGTTTTTAGCGTACGAGTACAAGTTTAGAAAACGAGCCGCTTGCGGCGAGTTTTATAAAGTACTAGTGCTCTAAAAACGTGTTATGAAACGAGTGCTTTATACAATTTTTTCTATTTTGCTCTAAAATTTAAAAAAACTTACATTTAAATTGATGACTGATTTAGGGATGTTTGTTTTGGATTGGCATTACAGTTTACACCATGTTTAAAATTCTAAGAACAAATGATATTTTGATATATTTTATAGTCATCTCTTCTCTTTTTTACTGCAATTGACCAAGCACAATTTTAGCATGGTAAAAATAACCTAAACACAAAATTTTGTAGAAAATTCAATTTTAAAGCGACTTTGACATTTGCACGGAAAACGTCGAGCGATAGGCCAGGTCTGTTGCCAACCCAAAAGAACAAAAACTACAGACCTCTTATGGGCCTATAAGAACACGCAAAATGCGTGTGATTATGACCTTATAAGAGTCGCAAAATAGAAAAAATATTTTATTTACATTTAATTCCTATTAAATATGATGGGTCCGGACTTAAGCGGATGAAATTCAACCACTTAAGCCCGGTTTTTAAACGATTTAAACCCGCGCAGACCCGGCATTTTCAATAGGGATATTAAATTTTAACGGCTTTCGCGAATCAGTCTAAAATTATTATACGCGTCATAGGTCAATTTTAAGCCAGCCCGGCTGTTGTCACTATGACTGTCACATATAAACAAAAAATGGCAACAGGCAACGTAGATTACTAAAGTTTAATTTTTAAGGTATAGTTATTTTAAACCTTCCCGCTTCTCGAAATTACCATAGCAACGTAAGATACGCATGCGTCGTAAGCGAAATGACTAGGCCCAATTTACACAACCGTAAAACGTTGACGTGCCATTAACGAGAACAAAACAATGATTTATTCCTCTATATTATTGGAATAAAAGCGATTTTATAAGCAAAAGTTTCTAAAGGAATACAAAAGTGTTTTTAGCAACAGCTTTATCAATTCTCTTTTATTACATCAAAACATCATAAAAACACAGTAAGTAAACAAAAATTATAAATTTTGGTTATGTTAACATTCAAAACAAGCCACATGCTTCAGTGTAAATCGGACTTTGTGGAGTATTTAGCAGCAAATTTTAAATAACTAACTAACCTTAAAAAAATGACGATTTTTATACATAACCACAATAAATCTAATCATATAATTAGCACCCCACCGTCAAAATGGCATGTACGCCGAAAACAAGGTAGCTCACTTTTTCTTTTTGTCAAAATTACATTCATGCATTACATAACCTAATATTAAAAGTTTAATTTATAAATGTAAGATTCGTTGCTACCATATCAAACCAAAAGTCTTATTTTAAAATTTAGTAAAACTGGAAACAATTTTTTTATACTTTTGTATATTTTTTAGTGATATGGCACTACTATTAGCCTAGTAACATTGAACTTGAACAAGTTTCTTGACCAGAGTACTTGGCAAAGTTCGTTGTGAAAAACTGGACAATTCTTAAGCAAGTGAATTAATCAAGATTCCGTATCCAGACTTGGGCAAGACTTTAGCAAGATTCTGGAAGCAGAGCGTTTACCAATACTTTGTCAAGTCTGTTCGTCAAGTCTGTAGCAAGCAATTTGACAAGAAATTTGACAAGATTCTTGACCTACTCTAACAAGTATGATTTGATCATGATAGAGATCGCTTTCTTGTCAGTTTTTCTTGCTACGTTCTTACTCAAGACTTGTCCAAGAATCTTGACAAAGTATCTGTAGCAATTCTTTGACAATTCTTGAGCGCAAGAATCTGTCGGCAGTATCTTGCGCCAGAATTGTCAAAATCTGGATGCAGTTACTTGATCAAGAATCTTGAGCCAGACTTGCTCAAGACTTGACAAAAATTATTACTAGGGTATAGTACCAAGTACCAAGATGGCTTTAAAGTCATACGCTAATTCTTACAAGTACCTAATAAAGAATTAAAGTGTGCCTTTAGTCTTTTTTATAATTCCAAGGTGCACGTGTATGACAGCCTGACACCCACGTGCCGCAGCTAGGAAAATTAATCGAAATCTGTCCTAAACGCAGAAAAAACGACAGCAGAATTTCCTTAACGACAAAATAATGTAAGCGGAAATTATACATTGCACACTTTTTATTACTGGAGATTGCACTGTGTTCCATTTCCTCCTACACAAATAATAAAAAAAATATGACTCCAAAGAAAAAACTTTTATAGTTTTCACTCATGGGAACGTTCAAGTATTACGTAACGCAAATTTTCATCATTTTGGACTAACCAGTTATGTTTAAAATTACTAAAAAATAACGTGGTAAAGTATAGGAAGAGACGGGTTATTTATAATTTGGGAATCGCCAATTCCCTCCCCCAACCACTCGGATTGGGAAAATCCACCCATCAGTTGGGAAAATTATAGGGTTGATGACCTTTTTGTGGACATTAACTTTTCGCCCGCATTAAAAAGTTGGTAAAATCATAATTTTTAGTAAAAAGTTGGGAAAATCGGAATTTTAAGTAAAAAGTTGGAAAACCAAAGATGGAACATCTTTGGTAGATGATTTTTTGTTTCTGTTATGCTGCTGCACTAATGATAATCACAACCTAGTTGTTTAAAATTTTGAAATTTAGTTTATGTTTATGTACATGTAAGGGGCTGTCCATATACTACGTAACGCGCCTAGGGGGGGAGGGGGTCAGAGAAATTGTTACAGTTTGTGACAGGGGGGAGGGGGGTCTAGGTAAACGTTACGTAACGGAATTTAATAAATTTAATGTTTATTTCCTAAGCTTGGCAGATGTATTTTTATTTCAACATAAATTACTATTTAGTGGCCCATAATTCCCCTTTTCACACAATATATTTACATATTTAAATAATATTGTAATCAGTAAAAAAACTGTTGACATTGATATTAAAAAAAAAAATCTTACGACCACGTTCTTGCGTGATCTTGCCGATGAATCATCGGCGATGATACATTTTCGCGCGGAATTTGTACTCACAGAACACCAATGTGTGTACTATTTTGTGTACCTGTGCATAAACAATATACGTGTTATATGTGACACTCAGTGTAAAAAGAGGTACCTAGTATTTTTTCCCTGTGTGATATTGATTATGAATATTTTTTTAAAGTTTGAGTAATTTTTTCTTTAAGTACATTAAGTGCTATATGTATTATTATAATAAATATGTATCATTTTTACACTGTCTTTTTACCGTCTAGTATTATGCGGAATTCTGTATCAAGATATGTTACAAAATACAAATTTTTATATTGTTACACGTTACACAGGGGGGAGGGGGGGTGTTGGTAAATGTGACAGTTTGTTACACAGGGGGGGGGGAGGGGGTCAATTTTTTTGAAAAATTGCGTTACTTAATATATGGACAGCCCCTAAGAACCTATCTTTCTTGGATATCTGTTGTTATCTAGTGTTTTTGTTTTTCAATCTAGATTATGATCACGAAATACACAACACTCACAAAAAGATCAAAAACGTCCTCAACCAGTAATGGTACCCACTAATACAGGACAGATGCATTCCCAGCATCAGTGAGCTAGTCTCACTCCTCCCGCACATCCCTCCTCTCCCTATCCCATCCCTCCCCATCCCCCTCCCACCCACTCCCCAGCGCCGAATTATGACAGATGCTACTCGCATCAGTGAGCAGAGACTCACTCCCCACAAATTATGACAGATGCAACTCGCATCAGTGAGCATAGACTCACTGCCCAACTTTCAATTCAGATCAAGTATTTTTTTAGATAAATGAGCCATAGGCTGCGCCTGTCTCTTAAAGACCCAAACAAACTATTGATGATTATTGTTTTCAAGGAAAATGTTGAAATGATTTTGCACTACCGTGGATTAAATTTGATGTAATCAGCGATTTAATTTTACTAAAAGTCTGACATTTATATTGTTTGTTGACTTATAAGCCAACATACAATATAAACCGATAAATAAAAGAAGAAAATGTTATTGCTGTACTGCCCTACTACGCTAGAAAGCAGTAACTCCATTTGTCGCATAGCAACACGTCAACTCGGATGTAATATTTTAAAAACGCTGCCATGCGACAAATGGAGCTACTGCTTGCTAGCGTAGTTGGGCAGTGTAGGTGCACTAAGATGTGTTATAACAATGAAATATATCGGTTCTTTTGTTTTATTTTGTAATTCGTAACGAATTATTTGTTAGTTTAATTACGTATAGTAAAAAGAATGAGCTATCTATCAACCATATCAACTATACTCCGTCCAGTTATGCAAGATAGTAAGGGACGCGGCACGTTTTACACCACAGAGCGCATAAATAGCATAATTATGCATACACTGTTAGGTATCAAAAATTTAACAAATGTCGGTACTTTTTCCTGGAAAGGGCCTATCCAAAGACTCGCATAACAAGCATAGTACATAAGATTGCGATACCAGGATTGGCTTGATGTGTCGTCATGTATCTTGTAATGGTTGTTATGCAAGCCTCTGGATAGGCCTTAAGTTTTAACTGTAACCTAAAAATTTGACGTTTTCCTTGTGTTCAATATAATTTACGTTTGTACAATATGTAGAATATGTTAATTTAGTGCAAGTGTATGAAGAATAAACCAAAAAAGTACCTTTTTCAATACCATACAAAACAACATTAAGTATAACCATTTTTTTATGTAACTTTCTCTTCTTTTATTAGCTTTAACGACCGTCAATCATTGTCATAGACAAAAAATGTCACAATATTTTATATGTTAAAAGGTACTACTTTTTAACCAATGGTGTAGCTTAAAAATCTCGGGAATTTTAAACTATTATCTTGCATAATGGCGATTTCTCCCGTTAAATTAGACAGGGACAAAAGTTCTACCCAAAAAGGATAGAAGACATACATACACCCCCACTTCCACCAAACCAAACAAATTCTGTATTTGTTCTTTGTTGAACAAATACAATATTTACTTGGCCGGGCGAAAAGTGTAACAATTTAATATTTATTAAAGAAATTACTGGCGCCATCTAAATTTTAGTAGAATTATCTTATTCTACAGATTCACATTAGCTATGTTCGTTCGTACCGCGCAGTGCTACGCTCCCCGGCCATCCAAATAAACTTCTGTATTTGTTGTATGAAAAACAAATACAGTATTTATTTGGTTGGCTGGAAAGTGTAGCACAAATGAGATAGAGATAGGGTAGACGTCTTTTGTTTCATAATTCTAGTTGTAGAGATCTCCATTGGACGGACTATAGTCTGCTCTAATGACAAACAGCAAAGCACTTTTTTTTCGAATTGTACGATATACATCACTGTTTTATTTTTGATGTTTGGTGTGAAGTTAAAAATACCCAACCAATTTATTTTAATTTTAATAAGTATTTATCATTACTAAACATTAATATAAAACCGATTAGGTTCCATTAAATACCATACATTCTTCTCCATATATGGTACCGCCAATATGCATAGGTACCCACTTTCGTTCCACAAACACTCACGAACTCTTACAATATTTACTAAGTATCTATTTTGCTCAAAAATTAAATTGAAAACGAAACTTCTCTTACCAACTTGACCTAGATAGACGAATAAAAACAATAAAACGTATAGTGTGCCTGGGAAATAACAATAAACAACTGAAAACAAAAACAACGTGATTTGAGAGGTATACATAATTGATCTTTTAAGACGAGAAGAAAGCATAAAGGTCATTTCACCGTGGTTAAGGCAAAACGACGTAAATTCGACGCAAAATTGTCCAGATTCTGAATTTCAGAGATCGAAAAAAAAACTACAAACAAAATGACCTATTCTTCGCATTGTTAAAAAATAACAATAAAATGATGTCATTTATAATTATTACTATTAATAAAAGTAAAATTCCAATAACAATAGGTAAAATCAGAATTGCGGTACACTTTTCGCGATTTCGATGGTAACTTGTCTAATGTAGCATTTGCAATTTCGGAGAGATTTGTAGGTGTATAAACCATATATTCTTCTTCAATCATTTTTAATCAATTTCAAACAAGGTTTTTGCACATAATCTCGAGTCAATCACCTGTTTACATAATAAACAAACAAGTTTGAAGTATGGCTGTCATCAAAGTCAAAGAATGCTGCCGCCAGTGGTGGTTTTGCTAACTTTTTTTTACGGCGTACAGCAATGAACTCATTTTTTTACTGTACAAAAATAGATCACTTCTAACTAGTGTGTTCAGTTATAAAATATGAACATTTTAGTACGCTTGAAGAAAAAAATCATTGTTTGAATAAAAAATTGTCAATTTCTTTTTATTTCATTTAGTTTTTTGAAAAAAAAAGCATTTTTGGTTTTAATGAACCCAGGCCTTTAGGGGAAGTATTCCTTTGTTGGCAGCAGTATTTTTTTAATAGCCAACGAACTAACAACTCTCTCTCTAGAATACGCATACCGTTAATATAAAGTATCGCCAACATCTCGGTTTGTTTGTAAACAAATATTTTGTATATTCAGGCCTGATCAATAACAATTACCAGTAACTGTTATTGTTGTCTCTGTTAGAACAAAGCTGTGCGAGTAAGATAGACAAATGTATATGTTGGCTACGTTTTTGTCAGTTTTTACAAATGAAATGCCTATTCTAGAGAGAAGAGTTATTAGTTCGTTGTTAATAGCGCTTACGTCGATTTGCCTTCACCATTTCAATTTAACAAGTTTAAGATCAGTATCATACAAGAATACCTACTTAAAAGATTAAGTGGTACAGTAATATGCCGTTTAATTATTGTTTTGTCCAAATGAAGATTATCTCAAGTATGTATCTTTAACCAATTTAAATACCTGAAGCTATACAGGGTGATCAGTAACTGCCATGCCAAAATTTAAGAGATGATTCTGCATCGAAAAATATGAAAAAAAGTTTTTATAAAGGTTGGTCCGGAAATGAGTCCTAATATTTTCTTCTCGCGAAAAAACAAAAAAAAAATTGAAAATGATAGTTTTTTTATTTTCTTAAAAAGTTTAACCCCCCATAGCTCTTTGTTTTGGGGGGATTACTTTCAAAATTGGTAGAATTGATATAATAATAAAAGTAATTTTTCCTGAAAAAGTTACGTTAATCGGATTTTCTTTCAGTTTTTGTCGATTTTTTAAAAAAATTAAACTCCCATAACTTTTTTTGGCGGGATTGCTTTCAGAAACAGTAGGAATCTTCCCCTCTTGATTTTTCCTCAAAATTTCAAGTCGATCAGATTATTTGTTCTTGAGTTATCGTGTTATCGTGACATGAGACGGACGGACAGACTGACTTTAAAAAAAAAAAGTTTATTATGTTTTCATGAAACGAATTTATATCCAAGAATTTTTTTGTCTATGACGATTTTTGTTTTTTTTTTCTAATTCCAAACCACCGTATATTATTCTAGCGCAGGCGCTGTGAATAATATAATAAGATACCGTTATATTATTAAGTGCCGAACACTTTTTAATGCAAAACTGGCATTACCGATGAGTAAAATGCAAGAAAGCTGTGTGCGTTTTACTGGCCACCTTGCTGTTGTACGTAGCAATCACATGGGCTTGTCGCGCACAACTCTAACAGAGGCGTGGTTTCAAACGAAGAGTATTTTCTTTTCAAACTGTTCGGCACTTTATAATCGCACTGTATATTCTAGAACGGTAAATTTTAAATAATTTATAATAACACTTTTACTTTTTCTCCAGTATTTCATAGACGCTCCAATGAACGTAAAACTCACACTTTTTAAACCCAAGATAATAAAAAATCATCGTCTTAAAAGTCCAACCAAGGTACGTACTACCTATTGATGGCTCTTGTATGCATACACCTTTATTTCCTTGTAATTAAAGAAATGGTCAATTCTAATAATTACTAGTCCATGTAAAGACACTTCAGACATTTAGTTAACGTTATATGTGACATCCCATATTAAAGATACCACTTGCCCCATAAACTTAAACCAAATTTTATTATCGAAACTATAACATACTAATTTATTATTCCATCAATCTATTTTCTAATCATCGTACAGAGTGATATTGGTAGACTGACAGTTTCTGGCTGCTGGCCCTCTTCAGTACCACAAGTCTACATCAATCTAATGGCTATATTCCTTTTGCGAGTAAAGTCTAAAAACGTTTTCTTAATCAGCGTGCAGAGTTGACTCTTGGTACTGAAGAGGGCCAGCAGCCCGAAACTGTCAGTCTACCAATATCACTCTGTACGATGATTAGAAAATAGATTGATGGAATAATAAATTAATATTTTTATAATTTTGTTTAAAATTAAAAATTTCTGTCCTTACTAATTTTACGTCTAACCACCCGTTAGTGGTACTATGTGCTTGAGACACACAAGTCTTCAACTTGCTACCATTCAAAGTCTCCAGATTAGGAGAGGTATGAGTAGTTGTCTACATCTAGAAATAGATGGCGCACAAGTCTACATCAATCTAATGGCTATATTCCTTTTGCGAGTAAAGTCTAAAAACGTTTTCTTAATCAGCGTGCAGAGTTGACTCTTGGTACTGAAGAGGGCCAGCAGTCCGAAACTGTCAGTCTACCAATATCACTCTGTACGATGATTAGAAAATAGATTGATGGAATAATAAATTAATATTTTTATAATTTTGTTTAAAATTAAAAATTTCTGTCCTTATAACATACTAGTATGAAGAGCAGCATACTACACACATTTTATTAGTTAACTACAACAAACAATGACGTCACACTTACTATTCTTAGTAACCCTGTACCCCTAGGGCCCTAGGTGGTTTGCTCGCATAGTAAGTCTTTCTATCCTTTTCTATGACATTTCTGTCCTTTCCGAATCATATTTTTTCGACGAAGAGGAGGTTAGTGTTTTTGTGGAAGCCCGACTTTGTACACGATTGTTTCGCCACTTTTGCAAGAATCTCGGCAAGCATGAATACTATTGATATTATTTTAAACAATCGTCAGATATCATTCGTATATAATATTGATACGATAAACGAGTTAAATAAAAGTAAGTAATTTATAAGCTTTATGCAAAAATGTTCTTGCAAAGTTAGGACAAGCCAAATTTTTTCCTTGTAGACCTCATTTTTGGTTTTCAATTTCAAATATCTCAAAATAAACAACTCAATCAACTTTTTAACCTCGAAAAAGATTTTACTTTTACTTTACCAACTAACTATGACGTCATTTAAACAACACTCTTCAAACCATACTAGTATGTTATAGTTAAGATAATAAAATTTGTTTTTAAATATATGTCTATCTTCGTCTTTAACCGAATTTTATTATCGTAATATAACATACTAGTATGAAGAATAGCATACTACACACATTTTATTACTTAACTACAACAAAAAATGACGTCAAACTAACTATTCGTAGTAAACACGTACCCTAGGTGGTTTGCTCACATAGTAAGTATTTATATCCTTTTCTATTATATTTCTGTTTACTCCAAATCATATTTTTTCGAACAAGAAGAGGAAAAAATAGGTTAGGTATAATTTTTTTGGGTAAGCCAGACGTTAAAAATATTTATAAGATTATTTTGCCAGGCACTTTTTTGTGCAAGAACAGATTAAATTAAAATAATTTTAAATAATCGTCACATATCATTCATGGATAATGTAGGTACCTATAATAAGTGAGTTAAATAAAAGTAAGTAGTTTATAAGCTTTATGAAAAAAGGTTCTTGCAAAGTTAGGACAAGTCTAATCTTTTCCTTGTAGACCTCATTTTTGGTTCTCAATTTCAAATATCGCAAAATAAACAACTCACTCAACTTTTTAACCTCGAAAATGATTTTGGTATAATAGTGTCCTACTTTACCAACTAACTATGACGTCATTTAAACAACACTCTTCAAGCCATACTAGTATGTTATAGTTAAGATAATAAAATTTGGTTTTTGTTATTATACCCTTCACAGCGCCTGCGCTAGAATAGTATTATAATATTATGGTAGTTTAATATTTCACAAAATCGCCAAAAAACGTCCTAGAAAATTCTTAGACACAAATGTGTTTCATGAAAAAAATAAGAAACTTTGAAGATGTCCGTCTATCCGTCTCTCCGTCACGTTTTTTGTAAACGCGATAACTCAAGAATAATTATAATCCGATCCACTCCAAATTTTCAGGAAAAATCAAGTTCTATGAGGGGAAGATCCATATTGTTTTTTAAACTAATACCCCCAAAAACAAAAAAGTTGTGGAGGGTTAACTTTTAAAAAGAATAAAAAATATTTTGGAGGGAGACTTTTTCGTGCAAGTTGAAAAAGTGATGTATTTCTCGAACCTTAGGTGCAACCATTACTACAGTAGTAGTATTATTATTATTATTATTTATTTATATAACTACAGAGTCATGGAGAGCCCCAAATAAGCCTTTGGCTTGTGCTAGGGGCTCTCCATTAATTTTGTTACATATGTTCTAAATTCTACGAGTTTAGTGCACAGTATACTTAAACATATTTAGACCCAACTCCTAGCTTGTAGCAAAATGTTACCTTTTCATATTATCTGTTTATTTCTACCGGTTGATTTTTTGTATTAAACTGACAGTTTACTTTTATTTCTTTACTGTAAACAAAACAGGTTTTGATATTGAATAAATGCCATAATAAATGGAGATAGATGTATCCGCAAAATAAAATTAGTTATTTTCAAAAATTTGGTTTTATCGAAGACTTTATTATTCAAATAATAAAACTTTTAATGAAATTAAAATTAGTCTTCTCCAAATTATGTATCTGAAGTAAATCCAGAAGTAAAAGTAAAAAAAAAATCAATTTTTCACAGTTTTTGGTTGCGTTCAACTTGGCGAAGTCAGATAAATCCGTTGAACGCTTTGATTGACATTTATTTGACAGCGTTTGCATGTTTGCCATTTCAGTAATGCTCATCAATACTTTTTCTACGACTGCTTTAGAATGTACACAAATACACACACTTTTCAAACACAGAATGAATCCATTCTAGCTCTAGATGCGGTATGAATATTCCGTATCAAGTGTAAGAATGAACACATGTAGTGCCATCTATTGTTTATAAAAGTAAAGAAAACTGTAACAAAATTAGCAAAAATATATATATTTTACCATGAAATATTGAATAAACAAATGCAATTTAAAGTTTTGCTTTAAAATTACATAAAGTTTATTAGTTTTTCTTAATATTTGACCAGTTTTTTTATCAATTTAGTTCAAAAAATTAAAACTGCTCCATCTCTTGTTAAATATTTAAACCTGATATCTGTCACAACAATCTGACATAAACTTCAATTTTTGCATTATAATTTGTAAATATGTGCTAAAATTAAATAAAAATCTTTTTTAAGTACTGACTTGATAAAATTATTAAATAACATTAATTCCTTTATTTAAAAATATGTGTTTTGTTGCATTTACAATATCGAGTCACAAAAAACATTGTTTTTAACCTTGTCCGCAGTTTAAAGCCATACAGTGTTTCATATTTGCAGTCGAAAAAAAAGTATAGTCTACAACATGTATGGAATAGTCATTCCGCTCTCGCGGGACAGTCTTACTCGCCTACCGGCTCGTATGACAAACTTTCCGCTCGCGCGGAATATTGTCTATTCCATACTAGTTATGGAATATACTATTCCGATAATTACTTTTGACTGACCTTTGTTGCTGGCGCATAAAATCTCAAATAAATATCGTTTATTGAGTTGTATTTTTTGACGCACGCTTCCAAAGCTATCGAAAGAATGTGGCAAAAAATGAGAAAGCATTATACTTGAATATAAAATCTAACTAGGCACACGTTCACGTTGAATTTTATTTAATCTTTCGTTGTAGCTGTCATACCGTATGTCAGACTATACGCTGTTTTCTGTAGCTGGTAGGAAACTTAGTAAATGCTGGCCTCTGCTGCTTAAGTTGAACGCAGCCATTTATTGGGATTACACAGGCCAGCAAGGGTTAACTGTAACAAAATTAGCAAAAATATATTTATTTTACCATGAAATATTGAATAATTTAATGCAATTTAAAGTTTTGAGTTAAAATTACATAAAGTTTATTAGTTTTTCTTAATATTTGACCCGTTTTTTTATCAATTTAGTTCAAAAAATTAAAACTGCTCCATCTCTTGTTAAATATTTAAACCTGATATCTGTCACAACAATCTGACATAAACTTCAATTTTTGCATTATAATTTGTAAATATGTGCTAAAATTAAATAAAAATCTTTTTTAAGTACTGATTTGATAAAATTATTAAATAACATTAATTCCTTTATTTAAACATATGTGTTTTGTTGCATTTACAATATCGAGTCACAAAAAACATTGTTTTTAACCTTGTCCGCAGTTTAAAGCCATACAGTGTTTCATATTTGCAGTCGAAAAAAAAGTATAGTTTACAAGATGTATGGAATAGTCATTCCGAGCTCGCGGGACCGTCATACTCGCCTACCGGCTCGTATGACAAACTTTCCGCTCGCGCGGAATATTGTCTATTCCATACTAGTTATGGAATATACTATTCCGATAATTACTTTTGACTGACCTTTGTTGCTGGCGCATAAAATCTCAAATAAATATCGTTTATTGAGTTGTATTTTTTGACACACGCTTCCAAAGCTATCGAAAGATTGTGGCAAAAAATGAGAAAGCATTATACTTGAATATAAAATCTAACTAGGCACACGTTCACGTTGAATTTTATTTAATCTTTCGTTGTAGCTGTCATACCGTATGTCAGACTATACGCTGTTTTCTGTAGCTGGTAGGAAACTTAGTAAATGCTGGCCTCTGCTGCTTAAGTTGAACGCAGCCATTTATTGGGATTATACAGGCCAGCAAGGGTTAACTGTAACAAAATTAGCAAAAATATATTTATTTTACCATGAAATATTGAATAATTTAATGCAATTTAAAGTTTTGAGTTAAAATTACATAAAGTTTATTAGTTTTTCTTAATATTTGACCCGTTTTTTTATCAATTTAGTTCAAAAAATTAAAACTGCTCCATCTCTTGTTAAATATTTAAACCTGATATCTGTCACAACAATCTGACATAAACTTCAATTTTTGCATTATAATTTGTAAATATGTGCTAAAATTAAATAAAAATCTTTTTTAAGTACTGATTTGATAAAATTATTAAATAACATTAATTCCTTTATTTAAAAATATGTGTTTTGTTGCATTTACAATATCGAGTCACAAAAAACATTGTTTTTAACCTTGTCCGCAGTTTAAAGCCATACAGTGTTTCATATTTGCAGTCGAAAAAAAAGTATAGTCTACAACATGTATGGAATAGTCATTCCGCGCTCGCGCGACCGTCATACTCGCCTACCGGCTCGTATGACAAACTTTCCGCTCGCGCGGAATATTGTCTATTCCATACTAGTTATGGAATATACTATTCCGATAATTACTTTTGACTGACCTTTGTTGCTGGCGCATAAAATCTCAAATAAATATCGTTCATTGAGTTGTATTTTTTGACACACGGTTCCAAAGCTACTAAAAGAATGCGACAAAAAATGAGAAAGGAATATACTTAAATATATAATATAACTACGCACACGTTCACGGTGAATTTTATTTAATCTTTCGTTGTAGCTTTCATACCGTGTGTCAGACTATAATCTGTTTTGCTGTAGCTGGTAGAAAACTTAGCAAATGCTGGCCTCTGCTGCTTAAGTTGAACGCAGCCATCTATTGTGATTACACAGGCCAGCAAGGGTTAAGTGATCTCATATTTTTTCTGGCTTAGTTAAGACCCACTGCCAAACAAGCATTTTTTTTTTGTTTCCATCACGTATAATTTTTTTCAGCTATAAGCCATGCCAAAAATCTCATTCTTTAACATGAAGTGTAGAATTTTTAAGTTATGTACATTGGTCTACATTAACATAATCAGAAGAAGTCATTTGACACATTTTTATAAAGATCGAAACAAAAATTAAATTTTGGACCACATTAATCATTATAATGGGTTGGCTTTTTTTTATTTTTGGTTATTTTTGGTTTATTCGAAATCAGCGATATGAAAAATAGTCGTGTGCAAAAATTCAGAATTTTGTCCCTGTTTTTTTTTTCTTGGCGCACTGTGCGGTTGTTCAAAATTCTTACGTAATGGACAAAAATGGAAGTTATATTCGAAATTAGCATAACTAAATTGCCCAAAATCAGCTGTCAGATCCAAATCAACTTTCAAAAGTTAAAAATTTGTTGATCTGTGTTATTTACAGTACTCGGCGAATTTCCAGTACTCGCATAGGCGCCGCGTTGACTCTAGCGTTGCGCGAGGTTTTAAATATTTACATTTTTATTTCTTTTTATCTTGACTTTTTTTAATGATTCCATTTAAACGAGTAAGGTGGGAAAAAAAGTTATCGATAAATAAAAATTAAAAACTTTCGTATTAAAAGATAAAAATCGAATATCGTTTTTTTCTTTAAAAAACACCGATATATATACATATCTATAGTATATTCAACTTTAATATGAAGTAGAGGTAAATAAAACAATTGCGCATGCGGCAGATGGCGAGTGGTTTCATTGGTTAGAACACTCGAATGTTGCAAGAGTAGGGATGTAGAAAATTAAACAGGTCAGTATGTGAGTACTTGCGAAGAAGCGTGCAATGCATTGCAATGGACCGTTATATAGAAATATTTTGTTTTGAGTCCTACCCTGTCACTAAATCCGTTGTGTCACGTGCGTTTGTTTAAACCTACTTCATTTTGAAGTTGAATATACTATATAGTTAATATAGGCAATATTGTTGTGTGTAACAAATTAGTCTTCAAATGTTTCGATTTAGTGACCTTTGTAAAAATTTCCCTCATAATTCGGCAAAATTATTTCGTAAGCCTATGTTTCTGGGTTTATTTTCAACTTTAATTTGTCATAACTGAGTTTACGTCGACTACTGGTTATTTAACAAGTCTTTGTCTGTTACTGTTGGAAAATAAAATACGTAGTAAACCATATAATCATTAAAGTATCGAACCTTTTCAAATAAAATTATAAATAAAATTTTTGAATAACATTTTGTATAGGGAACGTTCAAGTATTACGTAACGCTCCTAGGGGGGGTGGGGTCATTTTGGAGTGTTACGCCCATGTTAATGGTATAGAAAAATAGCGTTACAGGGGGGGGGGTCCAAAATGATCAAAATTTGCGTTACGTAATACTTGAACGTTCCCATAAATAAAATTATTATTATTTTAATTCTATTTGAAAGAGGACACTTTGTTTAGTAATGTAAAATACCAACAGTAACTGGTATTTTCTTGTATTCCTTGGCTTATAGGTGCCTCAGCTAATGGTATTCTGTATACTGTATAAAAGATACTAGTATCTTTTAATTAAAAACATGTTTTTTTAAAAACTATGTGCAGTTGGGATCAAAATGAGCGCACTCCTTTTTAAAGTATACTTTGTTCTTTTCTGTCGGCTTTAATTACTTTTTTTTCCTAAAATTAAATTTTAAAATAAACAATGCTCATGTATGTTTTAATTAGAACGTTATCCAAATACTAAATTTAGAAATAATGCAATTTTCTCGTACTTTTCCTACTATCT
This sequence comes from Brachypterus glaber, assembly GCA_958510825.1. Classification (NCBI taxonomy): domain Eukaryota; kingdom Metazoa; phylum Arthropoda; class Insecta; order Coleoptera; family Kateretidae; genus Brachypterus; species Brachypterus glaber. Next base: position 6,249,765 of record OY294044.1, on the reverse strand, counting down.
ACTACCCATTTAAAATGAAGCAACAAATATCTTTTATCCAATATATACACATAATGACACAATTACCAGCTTTATTTTAAATAGATAAACTCAATAATAACCCCCGCGTGGCTTTTACTTTATTGAGTGGATAATTATTTATTTTACCCACTCAACTGTCACTTGTCAAATTATTTTCTTGTAAATGTCATTAAAATTTTTAATAAAAATATGAATTTCTAAGCTATTTATTGGATAAAACCTTGTATGGCACTCATGGGTAAACCGATATTGCCCTCTCGAAAATTAACCTTAACCTTAACCTTACTTTACCCACTAGTACCATAAATAACTAATACACTAGAAATTTCACGCCGAGAAAATATCATTTCTATTTTAATTAAAAACATTTATGGCCACTACAATTCATAACCTTGGTTCACTCTTCCCTATACAGGGCTCACAAAGGAAATATATTAAGTTGTATCTAAATTGTGATATGAGCCTCGTCACGTAGGCCCCCCACTGTAGCTTTCCGAAGTTGGTAAAATGTTATTAATCCAAAAAATTACAAATGCTTTTAATCAAAGCCAAAATCAAATTCCTTAAACGGCTCATACACTCTCGGGCATGTTGGTCTAGGGAGAATAGCTCGAGACGAACTCCGAACCGAACATGCTAAAGTGGTTTTCCTACGATCCTCTATGAAATTGACATTTAGCACATTTTTTTGTTCTTTAGAAAACGCCTTATATCACACTACTTTGATATTTTCATATCAACCTAGTGTGATATTTATGTATGGTGGGTTGCCTAATTTTATTTAAATATTTACCTCGTAGATTCTACGAATTTTATTCACCTTGTTTTATAAGCTATTTTCCACGTTTCACCACAGCCTTTTTTGATATATTTTAGGTTTTTTAATTCAAATATTTCTGTTTTTCATGTCAAAAATAAAAACTATATTTTGACCATTACTCACAGTGCGACCCTGCAATTTTATAGTTTTAAGAGATGTGCACCAAAAGTTTTTTTTAGATTAATAAAATAGGTTTATTGGTTATTAAAAATCACTATGTTTAAAAATCGCAATAGATCCTTTTGATAATTTAAAGCCTATTTTAATATTTTTTTTTATTTTCATTTTTTTTAAACTCTTTTAAACGTATTATCTCGCCTAATAAACTTATTTAAAAAAAAAATTACGCTAATGAGCCCTTCAATGAACCTTAAAAAAAGTTTAAACAATTATAAATCCTATTAAATTCCATTTATTGCGCGTTAATACCTGAATTAAATTACAAATTAGTATTGTATTTTTCTTAAATATCTAAAACCTAAAAACTTTTAAAAAACGTTACCTTAAAAACTAAATCCTATTAGATGAAAATTCAATAACTGCCTTTAAAAGTTGCTGACCATAGCGTGGGTCGTTAACATTATTGATTTTGTGTTTATTCCAGACAGTAAGGAATTCTCTGTGAATAGACTCCCCAGCCTGTTCTGACCAAATTCCTAAGCCACTCTCTAAATAGGAAACACGATTTTGTTCATCACATTGAATGACGCAACAAATGGCATAACCAGAACTTGATTCACATTTCCCAGTACTTCTTTTGATGTTAATTCATTGGCATGCTTTAGGAGCTTTCTACAAGCCTTGCCATCGAAAATTTCTCCTTGATAATTCTTGGTAATTATATTTAAATTCTTGGGCCATTTAAGAGCGTTCTCTCTTCCCAACAATGGGACCAGGCCTTTCCAAAAGAGGTGATTCACAAATCCTTGCAGCAAATGTAATTCAGGTATGATGCACTTCTGAAAAACTCGCACATTTCGTTCTCTTCAAACAAAGGTTTATTGTTCTTATCTAATGATAAACTAAATTTATTAAAATTAATTTCCAAATCACCATAGGTTCTTAGCTCCTTGGCAGCAGATTTATACGCTCTCATTTCTTGCAGAGAAAAATGACAATATGGGCAAGGATAGGTTGACGTTGCAATGCTTGTAGAAAGCTCCTAAAGCATGCCAATGAATTAAAATCAAAAGAAGTACTGGGAAATGTGAATCAAGTTCTGGTTATGCCATTCAATGTGATGAACAAAATCGTCGATAAATGTTCCTGTACAAAAAAAACTGAAGTACAATTCGAATCAGATCTCAAACATCTGGAAGCAGTCTTAAATGATTCCGGGGTATCAAAAACTCCTAAAATTCATTGCATATTGCATCACCATAAAGACAGTGTTTCCTATTTAGAGAGTGGCTTAGGAATTTGGTCAGAACAGGCTGGGGAGTCTATTCACAGAGAATTCCTTACTGTCTGGAATAAACACAAAATGAATAATGTTAACGACCCACGCTATGGTCAGCAACTTTTAAAGGCAGTTATTGAATTTTCATCTAATAGGATTTAATTTAGTTTTCAAGGTAATGTTTTTTAGAATTGCTTTTAAAATATCTCAAGCCATTTTCGATGGGGTTAATTTAAGTTCAAAGGTTAAAGTAAGTATCCTTTTAACATTAAATTATCATGAAATTTCATTCTTCCTCACGTTCAAAATAAAATGAATATATAGAAAGCTATAATTTTTATTAAAAAAATGCAATAACCATACACGTACTAGATTCTAATCACGAGCTTCTTGAAGGGAAATTATCGTTTCCAATTGTTTCTTGAAAGTAATGAATACAAATAACCTTATTTGTGTTATCCGCAGCCTGCAAGTCGTTTGTTTTGGTTTAGAGAAAAAGGAAAAATTGAGGCTAAATACACGGTGCAACAGATAAATGAAAATAAGAAAAAAATATAAATTAATTTTCTTTGTACTTTTATCCCAGGATGTATAATAAAAGTTTAATAGAGAGTTCTCCCTCGAGGAAAAATAAAAAAGAAAAGTTAAAAAAAAATCAGTTTTTAACCCTTGTAGTATACACTGAGATAAATTTTTACATCCACGTGCATGGGTAATTTACTTGCAGCTGCTGCTGATGTGAATTTACACTCGAAGCGTTAATATAAATGCGGTGTGTATTATATTTTTACATCCAGTGTGTAAAGTTTACACCAACGCGTAAATATACTTTTTACCTAAAACCCTTCAATTTATTAAAAAAAAATAGAATAACCATTTTGTGATTTTTCTATTTATGAATAGTGTTTTATGGAAAAACTACGCAACAGAAAAATAAAACGTATATTCGTAATCAGCGCTACAAAAAGTACGAATATAAAATAGAAACAGAAAACATTCACAAGTCTTAACAACTCAAAATTTGCAGGCCAGTGTTACCGCCTAAATAAGTAAAATATTATAAAATGTATGTTTTAAGGATATTGTATTAATCACACTTTTTAAATATTTACTTTTAATCAACACTTACCAATTATTTCTTTAAAAAATCTAGCACACACAAAATTATAAGTAAACAAATTATAATTGTTTACAGCCACCAGACTCGATGAAGCAGGAATTCTGGCTTCTTGAGTCACGTGACTAGCTTAACGCCCGCGATTGGCTGGCTTGTATGAGGAGGGATGGGATAGGGAGGGGAGGGTTTGTTTACAATTGCTTTGTATATGTTATACTGAAAACAAACATTCAACATATCGAGAGAGGGGCTAAATGATCTAATGTACTGCATCAGTAATTTTTATTACGCTCGACATTAAATAAAATAGGCATGCGCAGTGTAGACATACAAATAGTTTAATTTTTGCACTAATGAACCTTTACAACTTTATTTATTCCGAAGCAATTATAATTATGGGCGAATTTTTGTTAAGGCTCGATTCCATCCGATCTTATTCTCTTCTTTTTTTATTTAACAGAATTAAATTCTCCGTGAATATCAGTCCAATTGTTGAAAGGGAAATCCTTTCACTTTCTAAATGTAAACCATTATGTCTTATCTGTATTATGTTTATGTTTTTTTTCCTAATTAACGTCCGTTTTTCAGGATGAGATGAGAATCTCATGATGAGACCTATGTGATTTGACTTTAAGGTACTTAATTTACAAATAAGCCGTAAAGATGCTACGCATTCCTTTATATATTACACAGGCCCACAAAAGAAAAAAAGTTGGCTGTGCTGGGGTTGAAACCTAACTATTCTTATGTATTTTGAGATGCTAAACAAGAATCTGATAAAAAAGGCACTTCATCGGTTCATTTTTTTTCTACACTGAAAAAACAGCATGGGCCCACAAAAAAAAATAGTCGTCTGTGCCGGGGTTGAGACCCACCTATTCTTATGTATTTTGGGATGCTGAACACAAATCTGTCAATAGGCACATCATAGACTCATTTTTTTTTCTACACTGGAAAAACTGTCTGGGGCCACAAAAAAAAGAGTGGTCTGTGCTGGGGCTTAGACCCACCTATTTTTATGTATTTTGAGATGGTGAATAAGAATCTGTCATAAAAAATGCACTTCACTTGTTACACTGAAATAATATGAGATTTTTACCATTTTAGACAGTTTTTTCAGTGAAGCAAAGAAATGAGCCCATGAAGTGCCTTTTTTATGACAGATTCGTGTTCAGCATCCCATAATACATAAGAGTAGGTGGGTCTCAACCCCAGCACAGACCACTTTTTTTATTTTTTGGGGCTGTGTTATTTACAGTAAATGGTATATTGCATTTTCCCAAAATTATTAGTAATAAGTTAGAATCGTAACCTCGACTGTAACAGAATTTCAAATATGTTTGTTATAGTTTTAATACAACACATTTTTGATACTTTGTCATTTATTCTGTTCATTAAATAATACTCATACTAAATATAGCTAGTAGCAACTGTTACAAGTGAGATAAAATGTAATATATAAGCAAGTTTATTACTAAAGGCGGATCATTTATTATAGTGGGAGACCTAGTGTACATTTTTAACAGGCTGTTTCTTCCGGCTAAATTGCACATATTATTATACATATGTGCATATTATGTGTTAGGTAAATTTTAATTACGCTATTTCCAAATCGATACATCCTGGAGTTGGTTCCTTTGGATACTAGAAACACCAAAAAGGAAGTAAAATTAGGTATCATTTGTTACACCATATAATTTGGAGCCGAGGGGCGAAAGTATTCTTTAAAAGTACCTTTGACATATAACATCTATTTTTTTTTTAAATAAGAATACTTATATAATAGTTATTTATGGTACTAGTGGAATATGTCAAATCTTTTTTTTTATTCTGATTTAATCAAAAAATTATTTTATCCAATATATACAGATAATGAGACAATTACCAGCTTTATTTTAAATAGATAAACTCAATAATAACCCCCGCGTGGCTTTTACTTTATTGAGTGGATAAGTATTTATTTTACTCACTCAACTGTCACTTGTCAAATTATTTTCTTGTAAATGTCATTAAAATTTTTAATAAAAATACGAATTCCTAAGCTATTTATTGGATAAAACCTTGTATGGCACTCATGGGTAAACCGATATAGGTTAATTTTCTCATGGGCAATATCTTACTTTACCCACTAGTACCATAAATAACTATTTTAATGGTGACTACCTCACTTTACCACCTTTTTGGGGCTTCTAGCACTTAAATGACCCGGATCCAGTCTGGCGATTTGGAATTCAATAGAACTTACTTTAAGACATATATAAAATTTAGCCGGGAGAAAATACCTTGTTAAAAATATTATTACTATTAGTATGTAAGTGAATTCTATTTGCTGTTGAAGAAGCTTTGCCTTATAGAAATGATATTAATTAATTTTAAGATGAGATTATAGATAAGAAAATAATTTACTATTTATAAGCAGAAATGCCCTGATTATTGCTTTAAATTCAAAGTGTTACCCGGTGTATACATTTCATTTGATCTTTTTCGTTTTTTCCACCTTATTTTGATATTGTTATCGCCTGGTTTATTTGAAAACGTATCTTATATCCGGCAATGGTATTCTTTTAACTCAGACGATAGAAGGGATAGTCTAGCATTGTAAGAGAGAAATGTCTGTTCGTCATACATAGTGAATTGACTTACAAAATAGTATATTAAAGTACTAGTTTCATAACATACGTTTTTAGCGCACGAGTACAAGTTTAGAAACGAGCCGCTTGCGGCGAGTTTTCTAAAGTACTAGTGCTCTAAAAACGTGTTATGAAACGAGTGCTTTATACAATTTTTTCTATTTTGCTCTAAAATTTAAAAAACTTACATTTAAATTGATGAATGATTTAGGGATTTTTGTTTTGGCTTGGCATTACAGTTTACACTTTGTTTAAAATTCTAAGAACAAATGAGATTTTGATATATTTTACAGTCATCTCTTCTTTTTTGACTGCAATTAACCAGTCCACAATTTTAACACGGTAAAAAATAACCCAAACACAAAATTTTGTAAAAAAATTAACTTTAAATCGACAATGAAGTTGAAATAAGTTCGAGAAATTTAAGAGGTCATTCTACGTTAAAAAATATGAAAAAATAATCCTATGAAGGTTGGTCCGGAAATGAGCCCTAAGGAAACTGCGGCCCTTCGAAGATAGACTTCTTGAATGCGAAACAAAAAAAGCACCAATAAAATTTTAATACTGCAGGGCGATTCTTCACTTAAAACTAAACAAAAAGTATTATTCACCAAAACACCTAAATTTAATATTAAAGAAGTTATAGCCTTTTAAAAAGTAAGATTTTTAGTGGCACAAAATGTTACTTCCTCTTAATTGCATTTTTTTTAAACGGTTGCTCTTACAGTGTTATACTATATGACATTTTTTTTGTACTTTTACTGGAGGAATCTATATTTATTACAAAACATCCAAAAAAATACACATAAAAAGTTTGGGGCAAAAATGTGTTAAGCATCACATATTTTGTCCATCTAGACAAGCCTCTGGATAAATTAAAAAAAAATAGCATAAACTTATTGTCCTTATAAATACTAGTCTACATGCAAAAGCTCGTCGCTCTAGCTTAAAGGGTACAAGAGTTATTAAAAACCTTATTTTAATTACAATTTTAAAGAGCCGTAGCTCCCTTAGGAATTTATTTCTGAATAACCCTGTATATTATGAATCATTCTAATTAAAAAAGTTTATATTTATTTGTCTAAAAATCTTAGTTTGGGAGATATATATCTTCCGGTGAATTTCGTGCTCCCGGGCCTGGAGTCTAGGCCCTTAATAAACGTAATTCAAAGCATTTACAAAGTATAAACACGAAAATGAATAAAATATGGATTCGTATTAACCAGACTTAATTTAGAAACCAAACTTAATTTCCTTTAACTGAAGTTTTGGTTAAACCAATTAAGGAAATTCTCATGTTTACTGAAGTTCTTAGAGAGTAATAAATGCTTTATTTGCTTAGGTCAAGCCATCCAATTCGAGAAATACAAGGTATTCTATTCTATTCTATATTCTGTAAAATTAACTGAAACTGTGAGGAATGCTGCCGAATTTTTTTAAAAAGCATTAATATGTTTTTTCCTACGATCCTCTATGAAAATGACATTTAGCACACTCTTTTATTCTTTAGAAAACGCCCCATATCGCACTAGTTTGATATTTTTATATCACACTCGTGTGATATTTATGTATGGAGGTTTGCCTAATTTTATTTAGATATTTACAACCTAGATTCTACGAATTTTATTCACCTTGTTTTATAAATCATTTTCCTCCTTTCACCACAGCCTTTTATATCTTTTAAGTGTTTTAATCCAAATATTTTTGTTTTTCATGTCAAAAATAAAAACTATAGTTATAACGTTACTATTTTGACCAGTTTCTAGTCTAGATAGTCTAGATCTTATAAAAATTACTTAATATTTTATTTAGTTACCTTGCATTACATAAAAAACATCAAAATACGCAATATTTTTCTTGTAAAATGTAAAACAGTACAATTTCACTGTCTTATATGGCAGCATAACCACAGAAATCCAACCACAGAAATCTAATTTAATCATATATGAATTTAATAAGCAAACTCAGTTTGCATTTATTTAGGAATAGGCAACCCATTAAACAGCTATGTATTGTAGTAAATATAAAACCAAGAAAACAAAAGCTAAATGAAAATCATATTTCCTGTTTAACATACCTACATAATATGTAAAAATAAAAATTTATATATTATATAAATTTTTATGCTATTTATACTTATTTTGTGCTTCGCTATTCTTAAAAATTAATAAAAATTAGAAAATTTTAAAATAAGAAACTTCATATTTTTTCGCGATCGTAGGAAAAATAGTGTACATAACTCGTTGGAAAGTGTATTTCATACACTCGTGGGGTTTCCTTCCAAACCTTCCCACTTGCGTGAAATATGTCACTTTCCACACTAGTTATCTAATATACTAAATCAAAGTAGGCATTGAAATCGTAAGTTTTACATCATATCATTCTGACAACAGATTTTAAAAGTTGGGTTAAACTTTTGACAAAAGCCGTCTAGGGTAAAACATAGTAAGTATTGGATTTTTTGTTAGTTTTCTGTATTGTACTATTTAAATAACTCTTATAATACTTTATAATTAAAAAGTTATGTAAATTAGGTTGTTTTATCTTTTTCGATAAATTTTATTCTCCTAGTTTCAATTTTTAGAAAAAAAAATCAAAGTGTATAGCATGTTTTTGCTTTGTATGTTTTAAATTTAACAAATAAATAACCCTACTTTAAAAAAATCATTCTTACCTATCAAACAAAATCAAACAATGTTGCAAAATTTACGATTTCAGTGCCCACCTTGATAAAACCTATTAATGCTTTTTAAAAAAAAAATCGGCAGAACGAGTAAAATTCCCATTGGTCTAAAATTATAAAACAAGCCGTGAACTAGGTAATACTAGGCATTCCAATATACACTTTTTAAATTATTATTACATATTCTTTTTCTCGGTGTAGAAGTAAACAGACTACTAATTTATCATTTCTACTGTTTTTCAGATTATAAAAGTTTCAAACGTTTCAAAATTTTCTGTTTAACAATTAATTTCTTATTTGTTTTAGATTTTACAACTAAATAAACATTTTGATTGAAAACTTTTAACACCTTTCACTAAATTTTTACGGTTAAATTTTATGAATTATTTTCTTATGCATAAATTCGACAAAAAATATTAACTATAAAAAAATTACATGTAAAAAATATATACCATTGGAGGGGGGAGGCAACCCCCTATATCTTAAAATTCGAAAAAGTTGCATATTTCATGGGTTAAAAATTAAAAGTTGTAATGTTAGTAGAAGTGGAATAGTATATTCTATAACTAGTATGGAATAGACAATATTCCGCGCCAGCGGAAAGTTTGTCATACGAGCCGGCAGGCGAGTATGACGGTCCCGCGAGCGCGGAATGACTATTCCATACGTGTTGTAGACTATACTTTTTCTTCGACTGCAAATATGAAACACTGTACGGCTTTAAACTGCGAACAAGGTTAAAAACAATGTTTTTTTGTGGTACGACATTGTAAATGCAACAAAACACATATTTTTAAATAAAGCAATTAATGTTCTTTAATAATTTTATCAAATCAGTACCTAAAAAATATTTTTATTTAATTTTAGCACACATTTACAAATTATAATGCAAAAATTGAAGGATATGTCAGATTGTTGTGACAGATATCAGGTTTAAATATTTAACAATAGATGGAACTAAATTGATAAAAAACTGGTCAAATATTAAGAAAAACTAATAAACTTTATGTAATTTTAACGCAAAACTTTAAATTGCATAAAATTATTCAATATTTCATGGTAAAATATATATATTTTTTCTAATTTTGCTACAGTTTTCTTTAATTTTATAAACAAGAGATGGCACGACATGTGCTCATTCTAACACTTGATACAGAATATTCATACCGTATCTAGAGCTAGAATGGATTTATTCTTTGTTTGAAAAGTGTGTGTATTTGCTCACATTCTAAAGCAGTCGTAGAAAAACATTTTTTTTAGTCATCAACTCTTTTGTAGAGGAAATAAAAGTTGTAATTTTAGACTAAAAAAAGTTGTGATTTTCGACCTTAATAATAATTAAAATTAGTTTTAATTTGGTTATGTCAGTTATCTGACAATTTTCCATAAGGGACCGCAAAAGTAAAACAAAAGACGAACACAATTTTTCATCAGGGACCGAAATAGTATATTTTTAAATATATTTTTTTTAATGAAATTGTGATGTAAGAAGCAAAATTGTTATTAGAATTATGGCTGTAAAGAGATATGAAGGAGAGGAGAAACTATGGAAATGGAGTGGAGCGCGAAGAAAGTAATTAATAAATTTTATGTAAAAATCAATCAAAATTGGAACTGCAGTTTTTTTTTTCAAAATTAATGGAGAGCCCCTAGCACAAGCCAAGAGCTTATTTGGGGCTCTCCATGCCTATGTAACACTATAAGAAATAAACACAGTATAACTAGTATGGAATAGACCATATTCCGCACGAGCGGAAAGCTTGTCATTCGAGCCGGCAGGCGAGAATATGAAACACTGTATGGCTTTAAACTGCGGACAAGGTCAAAAACAATGTTTTTTGTGACTCGACATTGCAAATGCAACAAAACACATATTTTTAAATAAAACAATTAATGTTGTTTAATACTTTTATCAAATCAGTACTTCAAAAAGATTTTTATTTAATTTTAGCACATATTTATAAATTATAATGCAAAAATTGACGGTTATGTCAGATTGTTGTGACAGATATCAGGTTTAAATATTTAACAATAGATGGAGCAGTTTTAATTTTTTGATACAAAACTGGTCAAATATTAAGAAAAACTAATAAACTTTATGTAATTTTAACGCAAAACTTTAAATTGCATAAAATTATTCAATATTTCATGGTAAAATATATATATTTTTTCTAATTTTGCTACAGTTTTCTTTAATTTTATAAACAAGAGATGGCACGACATGTGCTCATTCTAACACTTGATACGGAATATTCATACCGTATCTAGAGCTAGAATGGATTTATTCTTTGTTTGAAAAGTGTGTGTATTTGCTCACATTCTAAAGCAGTCGTAGAAAAACATTTTTTTTAGTCATTAACTCTTTTGTAGAGGAAATAAAAGTTATAATTTTAGACTAAAAAAAGTTGTGATTTTCGACCTTAATAATAATTAAAATTAGTTTTAATTTGGTTATGTCAGTTATCTGACAATTTTCCATAAGGGACCGCAAAAGTAAAACAAAAGACGAACACAATTTTTCATCAGGGACCGAAATAGTATATTTTTAAATATATTTTTTTTAATGAAATTGTGATGTAAGAAGCAAAATTGTTATTAGAATTATGGCTGTAAAGAGATATGAAGGAGAGGAGAAACTATGGAAATGGAGTGGAGCGCGAAGAAAGTAATTTATAAATTTTATGTAAAAATCAATCAAAATTGGAACTGCAGTTTTTTTTTCAAAATTAATGGAGAGCCCCTAGCACAAGCCAAGAGCTTATTTGGGGCTCTCCATGCCTATGTAACACTATAAGAAATAAACACAGTATAACTAGTATGGAATAGACCATATTCCGCACGAGCGGAAAGCTTGTCATTCGAGCCGGCAGGCGAGAATATGAAACACTGTATGGCTTTAAACTGCGGACAAGGTCAAAAACAATGTTTTTTGTGACTCGACATTGCAAATGCAACAAAACACATATTTTTAAATAAAGCAATTAATGTTGTTTAATACTTTTATCAAATCAGTACTTCAAAAAGATTTTTATTTAATTTTAGCACATAATACATAAATTATAATGCAAAAATTGACGGTTATGTCAGATTGTTGTGACAGATATCAGGTTTAAATATTTAACAATAGATGGAGCAGTTTTAATTTTTTGATACAAAACTGGTCAAATATTAAGAAAAACTAATAATCTTTATATAATTTTAACGCAAAACTTTTAATTGAATTAAATTATTCAATAGTTCATGGTAAAATATATATATTTTTGCTAATTTTGCTACAGTTTTCTTTACTTTTATAAACAAGAGATGGCACTACATGTGCTCATTCTAACACTGGATACGGAATATTCATACTGTATCTAGAGCTAGAATGGATTCATTCTGTGTTTGAAAAGTGTGTGTATTTGCTCACATTCTAAAGCAGTCGTAGAAAAACATTTTTTTTAGTAATCAACTCTTTTGTAGAGGAAATAAAAGTTGTAATTTTAGACTAAAAAAAGTTGTGATTTTCGACCTTAATAATAATTAAAATTAGTTTTAATTTGGTTATGTCAGTTATCTGACAATTTTCCATAAGGGACCGCAAAAGTAAAACAAAAGACGAACACAATTTTTCATCAGGGACCGAAATAGTATATTTTTAAATATATTTTTTTTAATGAAATTGTGATGTAAGAAGCAAAATTGTTATTAGAATTATGGCTGTAAAGAGATATGAAGGAGAGGAGAAACTATGGAAATGGAGTGGAGCGCGAAGAAAGTAATTTATAAATTTTATGTAAAAATCAATCAAAATTGGAACTGCAGTTTTTTTTTCAAAATTAATGGAGAGCCCCTAGCACAAGCCAAGAGCTTATTTGGGGCTCTCCATGCCTATGTAACACTATAAGAAATAAACACAGTATAACTAGTATGGAATAGACCATATTCCGCACGAGCGGAAAGCTTGTCATTCGAGCCGGCAGGCGAGAATATGAAACACTGTATGGCTTTAAACTGCGGACAAGGTCAAAAACAATGTTTTTTGTGACTCGACATTGCAAATGCAACAAAACACATATTTTTAAATAAAGCAATTAATGTTGTTTAATACTTTTATCAAATCAGTACTTCAAAAAGATTTTTATTTAATTTTAGCACATATTTATAAATTATAATGCAAAAATTGACGGTTATGTCAGATTGTTGTGACAGATATCAGGTTTAAATATTTAACAATAGATGGAGCAGTTTTAATTTTTTGAACTAAATTGATAAAAAACTGGTCAAATATTAAGAAAAACTAATACACTTTATATAATTTTAACGCAAAACTTTTAATTGAATTAAATTATTCAATAGTTCATGGTAAAATATATATATTTTTGCTAATTTTGCTACAGTTTTCTTTACTTTTATAAACAAGAGATGGCACTACATGTGCTCATTCTAACACTGGATACGGAATATTCATACTGTATCTAGAGCTAGAATGGATTCATTCTGTGTTTGAAAAGTGTGTGTATTTGCTTACATTCTAAAGCAGTCGTAGAAAAAAGTACTTTGGCGGGCTGTTGCCCGCCAAAATAAAACAAAAGACAAACTCTTAACAAAAGTGTCATTTTTAACTTAACATTTCTAACCGAAAAATGTCACTTTGGAGTACAAGCGAATAAAAATATTATTTAATTATCTAGGATTACACATAAGAGTAGGCATAACCATAACAAAGCGAGGTTTTGTTCATTCGCTTTGCCATTTACTTTTATGTTCATATAAACTGGATAACATGAACCGCGTAAAATAGCCACAATTATTTATTTCATGTGGAACTTTAGCCCAGTCAATAATATAGAAAAATAGTATACACGGTGTATTTGAAATAGGGTCCGAAATTTTAACAGATGGTTTTACATCATAAAAAATGACAAAAAGTTCCTATAAACATATGTCTAAAAATGCGTCATAAGTGGCTAAAAAAATCGGTTTTTATTTAATAACTCAGGAACCCTTTGAGATATATTAACGAGGTTTTGCACGTGAATTAATCCTAATAAGGCCCATCTTTGTATGTAATTTTCACGTACTTATTTAAACCAGGGGTGTGCGAAACGGGGGGGGGGGGCTTATCAGTTTTTTGTCCCAAACTTTTTTCTGTGTAACTTTTTTGCAATTTTATTTTTGAAATATGATTCCTCAGGTCAAAATACATAAAAAAGGTACTCCTATTGTAATACTGTAGGATTCATCGTTTTCGAGAAAAATTCATTTGAAGGTGAAATTCCACGGTTCGAGGACGAAAAATTAAATACTAAAATGTTGAAAACCAAAATTTTAATGATGCAGGGCGAATGTACATTAAAAACTAAGAAAAAAACCTCATATACAGGTACTTCCAAAAATGAATCCTAATGGAGCTATGGTCTCCTAAATATGCACCATTTTTAAAGGGCTATGGTAGCTTTAAAAGCGTTTTTTCGACCTACATGTATGGAAACTTTTTTTCTTAGCTTTTGATGTAGAATAACATTGCATCATTATAATTTTGGTTTTCGACATTTTAGTATTTAATTTTTCGTCCTCAAACAGTGAAATTTCACCTTCAAATTAACTTTTCTCGAAAACGGTTAATCCTACAGTATTACAACAAGAGTACCTTTTTTATGTATTTTGACCTGAGGAATCATATTTTAAAAATAAAATTGCAAAAAAGTTACACAGAAAAAAGTTTGGGACAAAAAACTGATAAGGACCCCCCTTTTCGCACACCCCTGGTTTAAATAAGTACGTGAAAATTACATACAAAGATGGGCCTTATTAGGATTAATTCACGTGCTAAACCTCGTTAATATATCTCAAAGGGTTCCTGAGTTATTAAATAAAAACCGATTTTTTTAGCCACTTTCAAAGGGGCGTAGCTCCCTTATGACGCATTTTTAGACATATGTTTATAGGAACTTTTTGTCATATTTTATCATGTAGAATCACCTGTTAAAATTTCCGACCCTATTTCAAATACACCCTGTATTATTTACCAAGTGAGAGAAGTTTAACATTTTTGACCTGCGTCAAATTGCGGGATGAGCGCGCTAGCGCGAAGCCCGCAAGACGAGGTCTAAAATGTTAAATCTTCACTCACGTGGAAAATATAGTATTTTTTTCACTACCAGAACAATTAATTAGCTATTTATTTATTTTTTTTACTAAAATTTAATGAAAAAGCTTATAAATTTAAAATATCACGCTGGCCGTTCGCGGCCATTAAAAAAACAAATGAATAACTTGACATTTCTGGCAGAATATTTCTGGTGATCTGCTAAAATTATTAAGTTAGAAAGTGTTTCCGTGTTAAGTGTAATAAAATATATAAAAATGGAAAGTAAAATGCAAAGTGATGATTCTGGTACTCCCCCAGAAATAAGGGGACAGGCGAAAACTGTGAGGGAGAATCTATTGTCTCAAAAATCAATATATGGGGGTTGTATGAATGATTTTCACTTTTCGAAGTGTTTTTTGTAAAACATGTTTTATAGGTACTAATTTAGTTAATATTTTTTAATTTATCATGCAATAAATAAATTTGGTGCCTAAAGACACTTGTAAATAGCAATGTGATTTAATAATTAAGTGAAACGTCAGATGCCAAAACAGCTGAATAAAAATTCATTATTAACCATGGTGCAATTTTATTATTTTTAGAACCTCTGACGTCATAGGTAGAGAAATAATATTTCTACCAATGAAAAGAACAGTAATAAAGATGTGGTTTTAGGCTGGTAGTGAAAAATAGTTATTTATGGTACTAGTGGGTAAAGTAAGATATTTTCCATGCGAAAATTGACCTGCGAGGTTAATTTTAGAGAGGGCAGTATCGGTTTACCCATGAGTGCACTACAAAGTTTTGCCCAATACCCATTTTAAACGTTTTTTTTTTAATTCTGTGTAAAGGAGAATGGGCATTTCTATAAGGGATTTGGGCCCACCCTCAACTTTACTCAACAGCAACGAATCATATGTCATTGGAAAGGTATTTTTATGTAGATTTATTATTTTAATTCAAAAACATACCTTAGGTACCGGGATTCCGAGTTATAGGCCTTTGAAGTTGGTAATCTACCTAATAACTATATACAAAATTTTCTAGTTTTACTAAGTTAGAGAGTTTAAGTTAGTTAGTAGTTTGTTTGGTATAGGTACTTAAAATAAAGACAGGCTTAGTGCCTATTGCTCATTTGTCGTAATCGGAATTAGTTTGAATGGGGATTTAGTGTGGAAGTAAGCCTAGATCACTGATGCTGAATTTACACTCTCTTCAGATTTCAAAATTTCATGGTAATTATGGTAATTATACTCGCCGACACATCGCCGACACATTCTACAATAATTACGCATTCCATCCATTATTGCGTATTTAAATTCAAAAGGTTTTTTTATAAAATTACTTAACCCTTTACAGTTAATCATTAAAAACGCCAAAGTCAAAATCTTGACACTAACATTTATCTTATCTATGCATTTAAACTCCATTCTTTTATTTTTTTATTTATACCAATCATAGGTAATTAGATTAAAAAAAAATAAGGAAAATCAATAAAAAATCAAAATTATTTATTGTGTGGGGGGGTTTTAGTAGCAGTGTATAAAGAAGGAAAGGGTTAAAAATAAGCATTTTGTTATTTCTACACAGCCTATAATTTGTTTAAGCAGCAAACTATTGCATGAAGTTATTACGTAAAGTACTACTTTCAAAGGCCTATAACTCGGAATCCCGGTACCTAAGGTATGTTTTTGAATTAAAATAATTAATCTACATAAAAATACCATTCCAATGACATATAATTCGTTTCTGTTGAGCAAAGTTGAGGGTGGGCCCAAAATGCCCATTGTCCTTTTTGATTCAAACTTATAAATATTACACGAAAAGAAATTAGTGGGCTCTGCGCTATACATTATAAGATATTTGGTAACAGTGGCAAATTATAGTGATTTAAGCTATAGATTATAAGGGACACAATAACTAATAATGTTAAAAATAAATTGGAAACGATTATATATATTACAGACACGATTATATTTATTACAGGCACTATTATAAATTTACAGAAATTTTATTATATTATAAAAATTATCAGCACGGACAATAATTAAATCTATTTAAGCTATAAATGCCATACTATTTGTTATATTTTATTATTCACTAAACAATTAAAGTATTTCATATAAATTTTTACACTGACTGCCATAATTGTAAGAGAAAGCCTTGTATTTATATAATAAGCGATTATAATTTGCTTGGTATGTGTGTTATAGCGCTCCTAGCTATAATTTTTTTTTCCGTGTACCTTTTAAAAACTTCGTATATTAAATCAAGTAAGCTGCTTTGAAGTTTTATCTGAAACAATTGCAAGTCGACATAATGTCAATTTCATTCGCAATAAAAATGAAAAAAAAACATGAATGGGGAACAAAAAAAAAACATTAATAAAATTTTAATGCTGCAGGGTGATTCTTCATTTAAAGCTTAGCATAGAAGTTTTCTTCCCCAAAACACCTAAATTTAATATTAAAGGAGTTGACTGGGATATATTTTGTACATGAGAAAAGAAACACCAAGAGAGAGCTACAATTATTTGTTAGGTTTGAAATATGTGTCCTTTTGCAATATGAAGCTAGGGGTCTTTTAGGACAAGGATCGGCATTTTTTTTGGTAAGAAGAGCCATTTTTACGAGAAAAATGTATTCTTAAATTCCCAAAGAGCCGTTTATACGTGAAAATTTTAATCTTTTTTGTAAAGTGTCATCTAGAAAAGTTGTCACATCACTCTTTGTAGACTCACAACTATATAACAGAAGATTATTAAAAAATTTACATTGACATTTACAGATCCAAAAAAAAATCTGTTTTTTTATCGAGTGATAGACTTTATTAGACAGAGAATGTTCTCAGAGCGAGCCCGGGCCCAGGGAAAACTTTTTACCCGGGCCCCCCCTTTTTCCAAAATAATTTTCCCGCCCAATGTCGTAGCTGGCACTTTTACGGGAAGTAAGGGGCGTCCCTCCTGACAAAAAAGTGTCTTATAAGAAAATGGTCGGCATCCCTCCGTGACTAAATTTTGTTAATTTCTTTTTTTTTAATTTAAAATTGTGAAACTGAAGATGTACAATTTAAAAAAAAAATAAGAAAGCCCCAGCGCCGCAGGCAAAAATTTTAACAATTTTGATGGGTAATTTTAATTTTAAAACATTGTTTCAAATTTTATAAAATTGCAAGAAAGCTTTAGCGCCGCAGGCGAAAATTTTTACAAATTAATAGTTCATTTTAATTTTAAAACACTGCTACAATTTTAAAATTCGTAAGAATGCAAGAGGTTTCTAGCGCCGCAGGCAATTTTTTTATAAATTTTATAGTTCATTTTAATTTTAAAACACTGCAGCTTTACAATTTAAAGTTACATAAATATCTTACAATTTAAAGTTTCACAAATATGCAAGAAGAAAGGTCTATGGCCCACTTGAAAAAGGCTCTGTATATTTGCTTGTTTTGGAGCCCTTATCGTTCTGGAGCTAGTATAAATAAATAAACCGTTTATTGTAAACTAAAAGAAATTGTCGACGCCGGGCCCTCCTCAAGCCCGGCCCCCGGGGAATCTCCCCCCCCCCTGAATCCAGCCCTGGTCACTTATCATTCGTCAGGTCACGCGTTTTCGAGATGTTAGAATTTTTAAAAATTACCAGAGCCACCTACGAGCTGCTGACCCCTGACATATGGAAAAACAAAACAAAAAGCAATATTTTTTCCAGGGTATAATTCTTTGTTTCTTTTATTACTGCTGAATATATTTTTAAATATCTTACGTTGTTTGTTTTTAATTTAGTTTGTTCTTCACCATTAAACACACTAAATTACATTACCTTAGTACTTCCTTTGTTCCTTTTATCCTGTATATTTTTTTTCGTTTAAGCTTTGTTTCTTACAATTTGGTATCTTCGTTTTAATTTATTTTTTAAATTAAATATTATTTCAAAAAACATCAAAACAAAATATATATATTTATATTATAAACAGTCATCGGCGAATTTCCAGTGCTCGCATAGGCGCCGCGTCGATTTGAGGTTTTAAATATTTTTATTTTCTTCGAAAAACACCGATATATTTACATATTTATAGTTAATATGTATATTTAATATTGTTGTGTGTAACAAATTAGTCGTCAAATGTTTCGATTTCGTGACCTTTATAAAAATTTCCCTCATAATTCGGCAAAATTATTCCGTAAGCCTATGTTTCTGTGTTTATTTTCAACGTTGATGAGTCATAACTGAATTTATTCCGATTAATGATTATAAATTATAATTTACATTGTCTCATATTTAATTACACAAGAGGCTGAGAATTATGCGGAAACAATTCGCTGTTTTCATGAAAATTTGCTGTCTGGAAATAATTACGACCGGGGCATTACCCCTGGAGTAATTATTTCCTTTGACAGCAAATTTGAATGAAAACTGTGAATTTTTCCAGATAATTTGAAGGATCATGTGTAATTCGCAAGATTATTTTTTAACGATTTATAATATGTCAAACCAACTTTTATATTTATATAATGATATAAATTGTTTTATTACTTATGTTAATATTTTTACAGGCATATTCTTTAATTTGGTTAATTTAATTACATTCTTAATTGCTAAAATAAAACTTTTTTGTCCATTTTTAAATTGCAAAATATGGTAATTTAGTCACTTACTGCAGTACTGACTAGCGCGGTACTGCGCTAGGCTTGTCACATATTCATAAAAGTCAACCTATAAAAACTGTCATTACATTTTATAAAAAAAATATCATGTGGTATTTTTTGGTAAATAATAAAGTAATAACAATAATTATAAATAGTAATATATTCATATTTAATTATTAAATAGTTTTAATTATGAAAAGTTGTTGTAAAAGAGATATACTGAAAAAACAAAATACTTCAGCGATTCTCACTAGAGTTCTCTACAGTAGAAAATTCCCGATATAACTGTAATATGACTGGACAGAAATAAACACGTGGTTAGAAATATTGTTAAATGATTGGTTGATAAAAACGTTAAAAAATAATCAGTAAAATACCTCGTTAAATTTTAACCATTTAAATAAACGCTCTCGTCCGGGTTATTAGTTTAAATTCACAAATTAGTTTAGTTGTTTTCAACAAAAGTTAGTTTATTAGAAATAGTAATTATATATCAAGGTATTTTTTATAGCCGAGCGTGTTAAATCCAGAGCTTCGTAGCAGCAAGGGATTTAAGGGTGCGAGGCTATAATAGTCTTCTCTACGGTAGTTTATATATTAGTTTTTTCACTACTAGCACTATTTAACTATTTTTATTCAAATAATAAAATAAATTATTAACAAAAAGTATATTTCTTGAAGTTGTCATAAAAATCAAGTAGCCTTGATCAATGAAATTTGCTCAAACTTTGAACTTTGAAAAATTTAGTTTTTTTATTTTTTCATATTTAGCTAATTATTGATTGTATTAATTGATAATAATTATAATTAATTATATTTAATAAATAAAAAGTTATATAAAGCTATTTCTTGGGTTTAATTAGTTAAAATTGCACAAAGAACTGAATCATCTAAAGTGACAGAAATCAATTGTTTATAAAATTTACTCCTACTAGGAGAGAAAAAATTATTATTGCTCTTGGTGAAGAAAATTGATTTCACAGTCTGAAAACATGATAAATAATGGTATGTTCTAAAGCTAGTAGTGAAAGAAACATAGTTATATTTGAATACGTATCCACTTTAAAAATAAACATTTATTTAAACGAAAAGGTTCCCCAATGTGGTTTTAGTTCACTGCAAAACATGCATATTTTAATATAATTTAACACCAAACATCGTTAAACAAAAAGTTTTCCCAATATAGTTTTAGCTTACTGCAAAAAACTGTTGCCAAGAAAATAATACTTTCCCCTATAGGCATAAGTTTATTAAAATCAAAAAAGGAACAAAAAAAATGTAGTTAAAAAAAAAATTTTTTTTTTCAAAACAGTTTCTTTTTTCGTAAAACGAAAAATAAATTGCAAAAACTATACCAGGCTAGAACTTCAACCAACATATGATCCAAATTTGAAATATTTAGCTCGAAGCTTTCTTGAATTATTGTAGTCACAAACCCGGAAACACATACCAACAGACCGACATGTCGCAATAGACCGACAGACAGATTTTTATTTTAACGGAAATCATATTTTTTTAATTTAAATCGAGAAAAGTAAAAAAAAAGCAATACAAATTTTTTCAATTTTTTTTACTAATGTAAGACTTTCCTCGGGGAAAGTAAAATACACATTTTAACATAGTTTAACACCGAACGTTTTTAACGTATGGCGGTATGTCACCCCGATCTGGAAACGATTTTTAGCTCAACTTTCATATAACCCAAGTTTTTTTTCATATTTTAATTATTTAAAACTTTGTCATCTTTTTAAGACCAAATTTAAAAAAATCTATCGATACCTTTTTGAGAAAAACGATTTTCATTTGTTTTACCAAAAAAATATGACATATTTGAATTTTTTTGGATATTCAGATTTTACGTCAGAAAGTGAGACAAAAAGTTTCTGTGGACGTTTCTGTTAAATGGCTTCTTAGTGGAGCTAGAAGACGTTTAAGGGAGATTTTTAGAATATGATTCACTTCATAACTTAGGAACGGTTTAACTTATTGACTTGAAATTTTTACTGTAGTATGCAACCAATAAACATTATCATTTTATGATATACAAAATTTAAATGATTAACCAGGGGCGGACTTACAGTTTTACATATAAATTATGAGGCAGCCATTATCTACGCCCCTGGTCAAAAACTTAATTTTAATAAAACGTTAAATGCTTACATTTATTGGTTCTATAGGTCTAAAAATTTCATGTTAATAAGTTAAACCGTTTCTGAGATATGAAGTGATAAATATTCTAAAAATGCCCTTTAAAAGTACGCTAGCTCCCTTAAAAAGCAATTTAGCTCAAGCGTCTATAAAAACTTTTCTATCATTTTTTGACGTAAAATCTGAATATCTAAAATAATTTTTAAATATGTCATATTTTTTTTTGTTAAAACAAATAAAAATCGTTTTTCTCAAAAACGCATCGATAGATTTTTTTAAATTTGGTCTTAAAAAGATGCCAAAGCTCTAAATAATTAAATTATGAAAAAAACTTGGGTTATATGTAAGTTGAGCTAAAAATCGTTTTAAGACCGGGGTGATATATTCTTTTAAAAAATCTCGGATTAAAATTTAGTGGCGTCCCGGACAAAGATTTTTCTGGGCAAATAAAGAGATGCATTTTTGTAAATTGTCAATTTTGACTAAAATGTAGAATTCACACAAACACAGAGAGAAAAAAATACTGCTGCTAAAAAAATAATACTTTTCCTTAAACCTTAATTTGGCAAACACTCTTTGAGATGAAGTATATAAAAAATCTTTTAAGGGGAAATTTAGATACATAAATGTAAGACATTTATGGATAAAAAATATTAAAAAAAAGTCACGTGACTTAATACTGACTTGTATCATGACTGACATTGTCAAATAATTTTTTTTTGCCAAATAATTTGTATCCAATATTAATAATGTTAGTTTACACTTGACATTTTAATCAATGAAAATGACGTTTTAATCATCCTGTAAACAAGTTGTGTTATGAAATTTCTAATCACCGAAAAGTGACATTATATTGAAATGTCAAGTAAATTTTGTGGAAATGTCATTTGGAAATTTGATTCAGAAGTGATTTTAAGAGGTATTAGATAAAATGTTGTAAAGCACACGTGGGGT